>CM021101.1:14363266-14395033 GCA_007115665.2 Sequoiadendron giganteum | reverse complement strand
AAATTTTTAAAAATATAAAAAACTCGTATGTCTAACCACCTTAGCTTGGTCAAAACTTCATGCAATTCATTTTTTTTTTTTAAATCCTATAGTATGTGAATCATAGAATGTGACACATATTTTTGGATTCAAAAACTATGATACCGTTTGAAAGTTATAAATGTTTTTCAATCAACCTATCAATCAAGACTTTAGTCGTAATTCAAATACAAAATGAATAATAATAATTTATTAAATTAAAAGTAAAACATAATTTATTTTGGTGGAAAGCTACGAATCTCCTTTAAAAACCCTTTTCGTTTCATCAATTTTTGGTAAAACAAAAGTTGTCAGCCACATGGGTCATCATATGGCTTACATATCGCCACTTTTTGGCCCATCATGATCTTGCACATACCCATATCTAAAAATAAGGTTCAGTGGGACTAGGTCGCCATTGTTGGTGACTTAGTCCACTTCTAAAATTTTGAAATTTAGAGAGAGGAAATGGAAGCCCTCGGTCTACACATCTGCTCCTGGGAATTTCCCAAATCTAAAACTGCAGAACTCAGCTTGTAGATATCCTCCAAGCTTCAATTAGGGTTCTTGTAACCTTGAAGGATTTGACACTTTGATGACAACAATTCTCAAATTATTCTTTGGAAAACTTGTAAATCAGAACTACAAATCACACAAAGAGGGAAAGAGATGTTGGATGTTAGGGTATAGGGGTTTCCCTTGGTCAAACCCCTTTTGAGTAATTAAACCAAATGAAGATATAAATGTAATGAAGCATGAAATGAGGGAGTTAATACCTTGCCATGATGAATGATCTTGAATGTCTGCAAAAATCCAACCCTTGAATGATTCAGCAAAGGATGTCTTGATGACCTAGGATGCAAACCCTAGCTTGCTTGAGAAGAGTAGTGGATGAGTGATTGAGAAAATTGAGTGAGGAGAAAAATGAGGGGAGAAACCTTTATTTATACATGCTATGCCCTAATTCCTTGAATATAACACATGGTAGGTCGACCTTAGGGTTTTGGAGGAAAATTCCCATTCGAATTTAATTTTAATTTTTAATTTTATTCCAAAAGGGACTAGGTCACCCAAGGTGGCAACCTAGTCCACGTGGAAAAATTCAAGTGGTGGTCGAGAATTAAAAGATATTTCATGATGTTTAATAGGCTTGTCTCCTGAAACACACTTAAGTTGGGCCTAAAATTACATTAAGGGGCCAATTTAACATAAGAAAGGGTTGATTTAGTGATGAAAATCCTAGGAAAGTGTGAAAATGTATTACAACACCTTACAACAATTTAGACTAAGGCTTGGAAAAGGGTAAAAAGAGGTCCAAAATCCATAGGAAATGGCCCAAATGAGTGAAAATTGTCAAGGCTACACTTTTTGGTGACACACTAGGATTTTTAAGAAAAGATTCATTGGAAAAAAATGTATTTTCTAAAAAATCAAAGCATCATAGAAATGATGTTGTCACACATGCGAGGGACAACTCAAGAAAAGAAGAGAGAAATTAAACACAAGAGACAGGGGGATCTAGTTTTTTTGGGGTCAGGTTTGCTCATGCTTATATAAATAATAGGTAACTACAGTGCAAGGTGAAAGATCTTCAATCCCCACTAGATCAAGATGAATGCACAAAAGACAAAGTGAAAAATAAAAAAATGGATCAACATGGAAGGAAAGACTAAATGCCCCCAATGCCTTGCATAATCCCCAATTTGTTGAAAATCAACAAATAAACATGGAAGAATGATGATACAGATAGAAGAAGGTTTACGACACAAAATTACTCTTATATCCAAGCACCAACAAGGGTGACAAGGGTCATCTAGGAAAACGTAATGCAAGCATGGGGGAAAAAATCACAACACACACACACACCTAATCTAAAGATAAACATGAGGTCTCCCCCTAACACTCATTGACCAAGAGGTCATCTACTTCCTAATCTAGCTCATTATAAGGAGAAGGAAGATGACCCTACAATGGTGGAATATTAAGCAGAGGAGCTTCCAACCCTCCTGCAACAAGGGCTAATGAAGAAGGTCCCGCAAGGACTTCTCCACTAGGCTCCTGTGTAGCAATGGTCAGTGATTTTGCGAAGATTGCCGACAAGGCTGGGAATTCATCCAGAGAGTTGAACATGAACTTTATAGGAGTTTGATGCCATACCTCAATGGACAAAGAGGATGGTGCTCAAGATTCACTACTTGGCTCATCAAGTGACTTGAGAATAGTGAAAAACTTAGGGGAAGTCGTGACTTGCTTCATCACTAGAACATAACAAGATTGTTGAAAGTATGGATGTGTGTGGTGGTGTTGTCATTTATATTTCCATTGATGTTAAAACAACACAAGTTGGGTAAGTTTGTTTTTTCCAAGTGCTTTTGAGAAAATTTGAAATATAATGAAAGTTGTGTTGAAGTGTGTTTTGAGTGTGCTCTGGTATTGTGGTTCGCATTTCTTCTGTGTTGATCCCATGCCCACATGGATTTATGGGTATGTTAATAAGCTTAAATGGATCATATATTCCAAGTTTCAATTTCTAGCTTGATGAAAATAAACAGTTATGTTCACTGGTGTGTGAACTGGTTTGCTAGAAATATTTGGTTATTGACTTGGAGAAATGATTTTGGCTCTGCAGTCTTCTATTATTTGGCCTCAGTCTTGCAGATCTGGGAGATTATTCCTTTTGATTCTTGTTGTGTTTTGAAAAATTTTCCTATGGTTTGGCACTCTGGAAGACTTGCTACAGAGACTCTGTGTTTTGTTGGTTGTCCCAGTTGAATTGGTGAAGTGTTCTCTACAAATGAAGTTTGTTGAAGTTGTTGCAGGTGTATGTGAGTTGTTCTTAAAGATGGTAAAAATACTGGTGAAGCATATTGAGAAATGCATGTGTGTTTATCTTGTTGATGATGTGTTTACTTCAAAGTTCATTTGTGTTTTCATTAGGTTTGGCCGATCTGGTGTCTACACATTACATTTGGTTTTTGCATCGACATGAGGAAGCATGTGTGTGATCCAAGATGTTGTTTGGGCCCTAAATTAAACATGTATTTGGCCCCCTCACATTCTTATCCACCACGGGAATGTTGAGTCACCGACCTAGTTTGAATTTGTAAAATTAAATTGTATCAGTCCATCTTGGAGAATATTTCTAAGGTTGAAGATGGTATAAAAGCAAGTTAAGTTGTGGTGAATTTCATATCCATCCATCATTTGATTTGAGCAAGAGAAGAGTGTGTGAACAAGTGAAAAAAGAAAAGTCTGGAAGAGAGAATTAAGGCAATAGTACTTTATTGTATTCATAATATTTTGATCAACTTGCGAAGTATGTGTAACTTCCAGTGGTGGATCATTATCTATTTCTTTGTATTTTCTATAGGCAGTGAGCCCTTGATCTAGGTAGTGAGCCTTTGTATTTGGGCAGTAAGCCCTCTAGCAGTGAGCCTATGTATCCGATATTGCATTACTATTATATTGTGAGTTAATCCTCACCATGGTTTTCCATGTAAATCTGGTGTCTCTGGTATTGTGTTTCTTTTATTTACATTTCATGTTCATACTTAATAATCGACTGAGGTTAAAGTGGAATTGATTAAGTTAAGAAGTAAAGAATTTGATACAATTGATTCACCCCTCCTTTTAGTTGTCTTATGCAATTCAACAATTGGTATCATAGCTTTGGTTCCTTGATGAGAAAATTAATCTTTCGAGGTAGATCGGATGGCACACAAGTTCTAGCTTTCTATGTTTGATGGAGCTGATTATAGTGACTGGAAAGAATAGATGAGAATTTATTTGATTTCAATTAGTTTTAATACCTGGAAAGCTATGGAGACAAAGTATGTGATTCCAATAGTCAGACCTTCTACTACTGATGAAGTTGCAACCTTTGAAGAGAATGAAAAAGTGAGGTTTGCTATCTTTACTGGATTATCTAAAATTAAAAGATCAAAAGTTATTTCTTTAGCTACTACTAATGAAATGTGGACAAAATTAAAAGATATTTATGAAGGGAATGAGAGAGTGAAGTTATCAAGGAAACTAACTGCTAAGAGAAAATTTGAGAATCTGAGAATGGAAGATGGAAAAGACATTGCAGGCTATTATTAGAGAGTTGAAACTATAGAAATTGAAATCAAGAATCAAGGAGGTACCATGAAAGATGAAGATATAATTGAGAAGATCTTGATGACCTTACCGGAAAATTACAGTGACTAAGTATTTGTGCTAGAAGAACAAGATGATCAGAAGACATTTAATAAGTAACATCTATTTTGTTTCTTGACTGCATTTGAGATGAGAAAATTTATAAGAGATAAGGAGAAGACTAAAATAGCATTTAAAGCCTTAAAGATAGAAGATGATGATGAAGAAGATGGAAAAGATTTGGAAGCAAATTTCAAAAGGAGATTGAATAAAGGTATTGGTAAATACAAAGGTAATTATCCCTTTAAATGTTTTAGTTGTGGAAATATTGGTCATTATGCATCAAGATGTCCTAATAGAGCTACACAAAAGAAGAACACAGATAATAACAGTAATTTCAAGGATAAGAAGGATAGGAAGTTCAAGAAGTTGTATTATGTTAAGGAAGATGCAAGAATTTTTGATGATGAATCAAATCCTGAAGAAGAAAAATATGAAAGTTTTTAATAGCCCTGGAAAAGAAATGTGCACAAGAACCTAGTCTGGAGTGTAAGAAGAACGAATCAGAAGGTACTCTGGCAACTACTTTTCATGCAAGACAAGATGAATACTTTTGGGTAATTGACAACAGATGCTCAAATCATATGACTGGAGATAAGAGAAATTTTACTAAACTTGAGAAGTATGATGGAGGTATAGTCATGTTTGGAGATGATTCTAGTGCTAAGATTGTTGGTAAAGGAACAAATAGCTTTGATGGAAAACATAACACTGATGATGTCTACTATGTAAAGGTTTGAAGGTATAATATTTTAAGTGTTGAAAAAATATGCAACAAAGGTTTTAAGCTTGTGTTTCAGGATAATACTTGTGAGATCAGAAAAGGATCTGGAATTGTGGTTGCAGCTGGAAGAACTCATGGAAATATCTATCAACTCAAAGGTGGTGACAGTCAATGTTTTGTTTCTCAGATCAGTGGAAGTTGGCTCTGGCATTGGAGGATGGGACATGTGAATTTTGATAATATGGTTAGGATCAGTTCTAGAGAGGTTGTGAGAGATCTACCTAGAATCACAAAACCTTCAAATTCAATCTACAGAAGTTGTCAGATGGGAAAACAAACAAGGAATAGTTTCAAAACAAAGGATCAATCATCTACTAGAATGCTTGAATTATTCCACACAGAACTTTGTGGTCCTACAAGAACAGGAAGCCTGAATGGTGACAGGTACTTTATGCTTTTAATTGATTATTACTCTAGGATGACATGGGTTACATTTCCTAGAGAAAAGTCTCAAGCTCTTGATAGATTCAAAGTGTTTAAGGCAAGAGTAGAAAATTAAGTAAACTTGAGAATTAAATGCTTAAGATTTGATAGAGGTGGAGAGTTTACATTTGGGGAGTTCTATACATTATGTGAAGAGCATGGAATCAAAAAGACATTTTTCTACTCCTAGAACCCCACAGCGGAATGGAGTTGTAGAAAGAAAGAACCGGATTGTGCAAGAGGCACATAGAACTATGATGAAAGAAAAAAATTTTCCTGATGTGTATTGGAAAGAATCCATTCACACTATAGTTTACATTCTTAATAGAGTTCAAGTCAGATTTAACGACACTAAGACTCCTTATGAGTTATAAATAGCTAAGACTCCTACTGTGAAATATTTTAAGGTATTTGGTATTAGATGTTACATTACAAGAGATGAAGAAAATATTGGAAAGTTTGATGCTAGATGTGTTCAAGGAATTTTCCTTAGATACTCAAATAATAGTAAGGCTTATAGATGTTTTAATAAGAGACTAAGAAAAATCATTAAAAGTACTAATGTGAAAGTTGATGAAGCTATGTATAGATCGGTGCAGATAACTGGAGTTGAACCTGATGATCCTATCAGTGTGCAAATACAAGAAGAAGAAAAGGAAGAGAAAGAGAAAAATGAAGAAGAATAAGAAAATCTGGAACGTACACCTAAGACTCCTAAATATGTTTAGAAAAATCATTCGAAGCAACATATAATTAGAGACAAAAGTGAAGGAGTGAAGACAAGAAGCAAAGTGGTTGAGGTAAACTTATGTCTACTTTCTAAAATAGAACCTAAGACTATGAATGAAGCATGTGATTATGAAAGTTGGGTTAGAGAAATGAAAGAGGAATTACAATAGATAGAGAAGAGTGAGACATGGAAACTAGTCCCTAGACCTACAAACAAGAATGTAATTAGTTCAAAATGGGTTTTCAGAAACAAGTTGAATGAAGATGGTGAAGTGGTAAGAAATAAAGAAAGACTTGTATGTAAAGGATACTCATAGGTTGAAGGAATAGATTTTGAAGAAAATTTTGCACCTATAGCAAGAATGGAAGCCATTCAAATGTTCTTGGCATTTGCAGCTCATAAAGATTTCAAAGTACATCAGATGGATGCCAAATCTGCATTTTTGAATGGGGAACTAGAAGAAGAAGTATATATAAAGCAACCAGAAGGATTTTCACTATAAAATAAACTTGACATTGTCTTTAAGTTAAAGAAAGCATTATATGGACTGAAGAAAGCTCCTAGAGCTTGGTATGCTAGATTGGATAAATACTCGACAAAATAGGGATTCAACAAAGGGTCTACAGACAACAATATTTACTTCAAACTTGAGAAAGACAAAATATTGATAGTTGTTGTCTATGTTGATGATATCATTTTTGGTGGTAATGAAGGTATGTGTAATAATTTTTCTAAAGAGATGCAAAAATAATTTGAAATGTCTATGATTGATGAACTAAATTTCTTCCTTGGGCTTCAAGTTAATCAAACTGACAAAGGGATATTCATTTCACAATCTAAGTATGTTAAGGAATTGTTAAAGAAGTTTGGAATGGATGATTCTAAACCAATATGTACCTATATGGTCACTGGATGCAAGCTATGTAAGGATGTTGGATCTACTAAAGTTGATCAGAGCATGTCTAAATCCATGATCGGAGGATTGTTGTATCTTACTGCTACTAGACTTGACATTATGCACGTGGTATGCTTAGTTACAAGATTTCAAGAAGAACCAAAGGAAACACATGTTAAAGCTATGAAGAAGATATTTAAATATCTTAAAGGAACTCCAAATTATGGGTTATGGTATCCAAAGAACAATGATTTCACCTTGAGTGCCTACACTAATGTTGATTGGGCTAGATGTGTAGATCATGGGAAGATTACAAGTGGAGGATAATTATTTCTTGGAGAAAGATTAGTTTCTTGGTTGAGCAAGAAGAAAGATTCAATTTCTTTATCCACTGCTGAAGCAGAATATATTGTAGCAACATCCTGCTATACACAAGTACTTTGGATGAAGAAAACTTTGATGGACATAGGTGTGGTGAGTGATGAACCTACTTCTATATTTTGTGACAATACAAGTGCTATAAACATTTCAAAGAATCCAGTGATGCATTTTAGAATAGAGAATATATCTATCAAGTATCACTTCTTGAGGGAGAAAGTATTGAGGAATGAAGACTTGAATATGTACCTGCCAAAGAACAAGTTGCAGACATATTCACTAAGGCTTTCCAAAGGATACTTTTGAGTATCTCAGAGGGAAGCTAGGGTTTTTTCCCCTCATTGTTTGAACTAAATGCACATGAAGGTGCATCAGTCTAGTGGATTCACAAACTTTTATTCTGGACTAATGATTGGTGTCTACTCCTCAAGAGGAGTAGACAAGTGCATTGTTGCAGTATGTGATGTGGATGTACTCCTTAGGGGGAGTGAATAAAGCTTTATATGGAAAGAATTTCATTTTACATTGATGTAAAAGGGGGAGAGAATAATGTGAAAATTGTATGCTTGACAATTTTTCGCTTCTAAAAATCATATGGAATATGGGAGAGAGAATCATGTGAAACTTTTATGCTTGGCAAGTTGTCTCTTCTAAGAATCTTGTATGCTATCTTTGATGGTTATTCACATCATGTGTTTCCATCAATGACAAAGGGGGATATTGTTGCAAGTATGGATGTGTGTGGTAGTGTTGTCATTAATATTGTCATTTATGGCAACATTGTATAGGTTGAGTAAGTTGGTTTTTTCCAAGTGCTTTTGAGAATAATTAAAATATAATGAAAGTTGCGTTGAAGTATGCTTTTGAGTGTTCTCTATTATTGTCATCTGCATTTCTTCTTGTTGCCCCATAGTTGTCATTGCACCAAAAGATCGCCCTGTTAATGCTCGATACAACTGCCAGAGTTAGCGGATCCACGAGAGGTAGTTAGTCCATGTCACGAATCCCGAGGGGAGCACTGACCATCTGCCAACAATCTCCCCCTTAGTGTTACCTGGGGGGATTAAAAATTGATACCTTTGGCTTTGATACCACTTGTTGGCCCATAGTTGTCATTTCACCAAAAGATTGACCTACTAATGCTTGCTACAACTGCTAGAGTTAACAGATCCATGAGAGGCGGGTAGTCCATGTCACAAATCCCAAGGGTAGTGCTGACAATTTTCCAACACTTCTGTGTTGACCCAATGCCCACATGGATTTATGGGTATGTTAATAAGCTTAAATGGACCATATATTCCAAGTTTCAGCTTCTATCTTGATAAAAGAAAAAGTTATGTTCACTAGTGTGTGAATTGATTTCTCAGAGTTATTTGGTTATTGACTAGGAGAAATGTTTTTGGCTTCACAGTCTTCTATTATTTGGCCTCATATCTTGGAGACCTGGGAGATTATTCATTTTGATGGTTTATGTGTTCTAACAAAGTTTCTTATGGTTTGGTGCTCTGGAAGACCTGCTCCATAGTCTGTGTTTTGTTGCTTGTCCCAGTTGAACTGGTGAAGTGTTCTCTGAAAATGAAATTTGTTGAACCTGTTGTGGATGTAACTGAGTTGTTCTCAGAGATGGTAAAATACTGGTGAAGCATGTTCAGCAATCCACATGTGTTTATCTTGCTAATGATGCATGTACTTGAAATTTCATTTGTTTTCATTAGGTTTGGCCCACCTAGTGTCTACATGTTACATTTGGTTTTTGCATCGACTTGAGGAAGCATGTGTGTGATCCAAGATGGTGTTTGGGTCCTAAATTAAACATGTATTTGGTCCCCTCACATTCTTATCCACCGTGGGAATGTTGAGTAGCTGACCTAGTTTGAATTTGTAAAATGAAATTGTATAAGCCAACCTTGGAGAATGTTTCTAAGGTTGAAGATGATCTAAAAGCAAGTTGAGTTGTAGTGGATTTCATGTCCATCCATAATTCGATTTGAGCAAGAGAAGAGTGTGTGAACAAGTGCGAAAAGTAGAGTGTAGAAGAGCGAATTAAGGCAACAGTACTTTATTGTATTCATAATCTTCTGATCAAGTTATGAAGTGTGTGTAACTTCAAGTAGTGGATAATTATCTATTTCTTTATATTTTTTGTATGTAGTGAGCCTCTCTTTCTAGACAAAGAGTCCTAAGGCAATGAGCCATTGATCTAGGTAGTCAAACTTTGTATTTGGGAAGTGAGCCTTCTAGTACTAAGCCTGTGTATCTAGTATTGCATTACTAATATATTGTGAGTTAATCCTCGGACCTAGGGTTTTTCCCTCATTAGGGTTTTCCATGTAAATTTGGTGTCTCTAGTATTGCGTTTTTTTTTTTTTCATTTCATGTTCATACTTAATAACAAATTGAGGTTAAAGTGGAATTGATTAAGTTAAGAAGTAAATAATTTGATACAACTGATTAAACCTTCCTCTTAGTTGTCTTGTACAATTCAACAAAGCTAGCACAGGGCCACCCTTTGGAGAAGGTGGGCTCCTCTTACGCCCTCCATTGCTAGAAGGGCCAACCTCTACCTTCTAATTCATTGGGGGATGTGAAGTCCCCACAAATGAGGCAAGAGGCATGGAGGAGGAGGAGAAAACTATGACAAACACCATTGAGGTATTCAAAATGTCCATGGGTTTAGGGAAAGGCAAGATGTCCAAAAGGGAAACCAAAAGGGTGGCTCGAATGAAGGAGAGATAAACACCTATACATTTTTAGGGTTAGGTGCATCCACACTCATAGTAGTAGTCAGAAGCGAGGTTGAATTAGATTAAACAAAAGAAGACAGGGGAAGAGGGGATGATATAATAGGAGACCCTAAAATAGGGATGGTCATCTCCTCTTCCTTCTTCTATGTTGCAGCCTACTCAACCGCTAGATCCTTCCACTAGTGCTTATGCTCACATTTAAGGCAATTTTTATTACTCTTCGAGCTAGAGGCCAAGAGCTACGAAGGGACAAAAGGCTCCTACTCAACCATAGGGGTGTCCATCACAGCCATTTTCGAGGTAGGGGCAGACTCCTAAACCAGAGAAAGAGAAAGATATTTAGAGACAAAGAGGGGATTTGGCTCTAGCAACTTGGTGATAGGCTTATTCTCATTTACTAGTTTTGGAGCAGAAGCAGTGGGAGGCTACAAAGGTCAGGACAGTGGATTCCACTCAAGGACCCTTCATTCTACTATATCGAATGGGACTTGTAGACATACAAAATTGACATCAAGCATCTAAATCTAACTAACTAACATCAAATTCTTCTGTTAATCAAAATAAATCAATTTATTCGATTAATTCCTCCTTTAATTAAATAAATCAACTTTATTTAATTTAATTCTCACATACCTCTTTGATTAAATAAATCAATTTTTATTTAATTAGCTTCTATAGTCTTTATTTAATTAAATAATTCATTAAATCTCTAAGGTCATTCTATTAAATTAAATAAATTGACATTTATTTGATTTTATCTAACATCATCCCCTTTAGTTAAATAAATCAAAATCTTTATTTAATTAAAGTTCAAATCATATTCTTCTCATTTTGATTTATTTCAATCCAAAAGTCTAAGTCAAAATGGTCAAATCAACCAACCTCCTTTTAAATTAATCAAATCCTGATTGAAACTAATTCCAATCCATATTGTAATCATATCCTCTATATAATGCAACATGCACAATAAATCATTTATTTTGGTTTATTAAATCCCTATTTTCCCTCAACTTGGCATCAAAAGGGAATATTCTTCCAAATTTGAAAATCCCTCCAAATGGGATGTGTCCTTCCAACAAGGCATTTATTTCATCTTACATGTCCTTTTTCCTTGAGGCATGTGGACATAACTCCATCTTCTCTTACCTCCAACATGTCATTTCACTAATTTGAAATTACACCTAATTGCATTTAACATGCACAATGACCAAAATGTGCTCACCCTTCATCCTCTCACATCTTGACAAGTGGCATTTGGCCATTGGTTGAATATTAGTCCCACATTCATCCATTTTGCCTCTTCTTCTCTCCATCTCATCTATAAATAAGAGGCTTTTTCTTCTCATTTGGCATCCATAATCTGAGTATTTACACTATCATCATCTTGCATCTTGGCATCAATATCATTTTGAGCTTATCAGGGGGTGGGAAAGGGCATCCTTTCCACATCATAAGGAGCACCACTCCCACTATGAGATAGGGTTTAATCATGTTTTCATGTGCTTTCATTTAGTTGTCTTTGTTCTATTTATCTAGTTTGCATATTTTAACATGATTGAATATTTCATAAGAATGTTGGATTTGTTTATTTTAAATTGACTAACTAAAATAATGGTGGCAATTGTTTGAAGTATGTAGATTTAGGGGTCACATTTTTGTGCCCATCCTGGGGCAAGAATATATAGTATGTATTTTTGTTCACCTCCATTTCATTACAAAATAGTAAAATCTCTGTTTCTTTTGATATGAGATCGATTCATACGGGACTATAAAATATCCGTTTCTTTTTATATAATTATGATATGATATGGATTAGAGCTCTAAATGGGGCTGTAAAGTCTTGGCTTTGAAAAGTATTGTTTCTTTTGATATACCCACAATATTTGTTTTTGTTTACCTCTATTTATTTTATGCATTAAATGAAAATATAAAGTCTGTGTTTCTGTTATTGCAATAGAGAAGAATATAAAATATTTTGTCTTTGTTAGGTATTTAGTTTTGTGGTCTCCTCTTAATCGAAACATTTGACAAACAACCCATCACAGGGTCTCTATTTTTATTCTGTGCTCAGATTGTGTTTGAACTTGTCAAACCTCCTCTCTCCATACTTTGTCACGTCAGCCATAGTGTTGTTAGAAGAAACCATGTTGACTAGCACCAAAACAATCATTGTTTCTATCATGTCGACCACCATTTCTCATAGAATGATGAGTGTATAAAAACATTGAATCTGGGTTCATATTGATACTTTTGATACGTGAGTTGTGCACCATTTTGTTTCACCCGTGAAGGGCCAGAATTGCACTTCATTTACCAAGCATTAAGTGTGTGGGGCATGATGTTTTATTTGGGGAGAACCATAAGGAAAATTTGTACACCATTTTTTTTCTTCGCATTGCTTTTATTTTTTATTTTCCAATAGTAAAGAACCAGACACTTTGACACATTGAGGCAAGTTTTTATGGTATCACTAAATGTATTCCATTTTTTTCAATTCAAAATAACTTAAAACTTTGTTGCAGTGACAATGCCATATCATGCTCTTAATGTGAAGCTCCAGGTTGTTCGTGGTAATCAGATAGATGGTATATCACCACGCATAGTGAGTTTCAAACTTGGTGCAATCATATTCAGTTCACTTTGTTGTGGATAACCCAAATTGATCATACAAATCACATTAAGATCGAATGCCTTGCACGTTAGGGAAGCGACAATCTCGCATGCAAACATGAATGCCCAAGATGTATTCTTTATTTATCAGGCTATGGGAATATCAATGCTGACCCATTTTTTAATGGACTTAATCATCCAAGCATACACATTTTATGTGATTTCATGAAAAAACAATCTTTTGTTACTTTTGTTTGATTATATCTCTCCATGTTACTTTTGTATGACCTTATCACACCATAAGTGGAAGTTTTAATTTTTAGCCGAAAGGCTCTATTACTAGCAGCCTAGCTTGAAAACGTGTCATGATGGGTAAAGTAATAGTGCATGACCATTCGGTAGATTTGACTTTCTCTTGAGGATGGTATTATTTTTAGTGAACTTAGTTTTCATTTTGTTTCAAAAGTATAATTGTATCTAATAAGGGGAATATTGTGTAGGTTCTTGTTGACAATGTGATGCTAATTGTCTACTGACAGGGTGCTCACAGTCTACTACATTGTGCAGGTTTATTCTTGGTTGCATATACAGATTTGGTTGCTTATTTATCTTATAATCTGCAAAATCTAAGTTTTGTGGTCCATCAAATATCGGGTAGATGTGAAAAATAAATGTGAGGCCTCTATATTTTGGCTGGTGTTTTACTTGACTCCCTGATAGTGTTGTCTAAAGAAAAAATTTCATTCTTGTCTTTAGAACTCTCCATCATATTTCATGTATCATCTTCTAAAGCAACTTTAACTTCCTCCCTCCTCAGATGATGAGGCTTTTTGAACTTAGTCAAAGTTTCTTCTCCATCTGAGTCATCCTACATCCCTTCCATGATATCCTTTAGCTTGTGTCTGGGCTAAATATTATCGTTCCCATAGTGATCAGCTCGAATCCCATCAACATCATTCCCAGATACTGATAATGGAAGTTCATCATCCCTTTTTTCATCAGGATCAACTTGAATCTCAAACATAATATTTTCACCTTTCACCCCTTCCTGGTTATCAACAATTTCATCACATCCATGTAAACCCACAACATCGTCCATTGTCATAGTTTCCATACCATTGCAGTTTGAAACATGCATACATCCTCTAGTCTGAGATGAAAAAACCCTTCCTGTCGTGACTTTCTATTCCCAATTCACTATTTCCATTACCATTATCATCACTCGTGGGGTTGTCCTACATCTCCTACTTCGTTCAATCATAGATCCACGAAAAACAAATTGATTTTTTTCTCTAGCAATGATCTCTATATAAGAAAAAAATTCTCATCTAAAATTTGTCCAAAAGACTAACGCTCTCATTTATTACTCCCTTAATCTCGCTTGGAATGAGCACTGCCCTTAGAAATTCCTAATTCTAGGGAGTGAAACTCTTTTTGTTTTTCCTTTACGTCATTTTTGTTTCTAGGAAAAATAGGATAATAAATATGAAAAATAAATGCACGTCGGGCTACTAAATGCTGGTGGAAGACTTTTTTTTACGTATCTAGCAACTTTGTGATTAATGTAAAACACTTTATTTGACTTCCAGCTCACATAAAGTCAGTAGAAGATCTCCAGCTGTGATTGGTAGCATTGAATGTATTGAAGATGGAACTTTTTGAGCTCGATTTGCATGGCTATTCACTGCAATTTTTTATTTGGTGGAGTCTATCGATTAACGTGGATCAGTTCTTCGTATAAATTTGATCTATGTCTCATCAAGGTGGATAAATCACAAGCAAAATTGAGCTAGAAAGTGGACATTGATCTTGAGACTTGAAAAAATCATTTTTAAATGCTTGTTGTAATAGCTTGAAACATCCATTTCCTGCTTTTATTTTCTATTTTAAACCAACTAGAATAATTTGGATTTAAAATTAATCAGTGATTGATTTTTTTCAAAGTTTTCCAAAAAGAACCTTAAACACTTACTAAATTTCAATTTGGTCTAAAATTGAACAATCAACTTCACACTTCATTTTGGTGCTATAAAACAAACACAACATTGCTTTGAGGTCTAAAATGAATGTGTGGTTTTCATGTTTTATAATCTCTTTTACAAAGTAATATCGTTTAAAAGGCATATGCACTTCTCTCGCACTTCACAACAATCTTGAGAATCAAAAGCCTTTTAGTGATATTAAGTTGTATAAGTTATTGCCTCCACACTTCAATTTGCGCATTTTTAAAATTGAACAAATCTTGTGAGTGTGAGTGGAGTACATCACGAGTGTTCTCTCTTTGTTTCTCAACAAAGATCGATCGAACTACAGATGTAATTTCTTTCTTTTGTTTATCCATAGAGGGCCTTCTTGGTGGGAAAAAGTAATCACCCTAAGGAATGACCCAACCGATAGCATGCTAAAGCCAAGCGACTTCTAACCGGTATATAAGTGTGGGTACTCGAGGAAAGTTTGAGTATCATGAGGATCATTCTAACAAGAAGGGAAGCAATGGTCTATTGTTGCATGGATGGTCCCCCATGAATGGAATGCCTGCATTAAAACCCTTGTTTAAAAAGGCCAAAATCCTAAACTATTTGTTGGTGCAAGAACGGTTGTTCTAAAGCCACCCCACATTCTTATAGCTTTTAAGTTGAGATGAGAGTTATTCCATTGGATATTCATGGGTACTAATGCTTGGCTGACCCAAGGTGTGTGTTGTGGTGGGGAGCCTATGTAGTCTATCATCTAGTCATCCGCTAATATTATGCATAGCTGGATTTACCCAAGTGGGAACTCAACAAATATTACCTCTTTCATCCTAGGGTTGTGCAACATTTTTAAATCAAAATGCTTTGCTTGGATCCAAAACTCTTGAAAACAAACATTCACAAAATCCTCAAAATTTCAAACCCTTTAGGGAATAAAATACCTTTGACGAATTCAAGTGCTCATGCTTGCCCTAGGGATTTTATCCTTAGAGGCTTCTAAGTATTTGGACTTAATCATAATTTTCTCTCCCTAAAGTCAACCTAAGAAACTATGCCCTTGAATCTTTGATTTTCACATAATAGACTTTGTGGGATGAAATGGAATTGAGACATAGTCATTCAATTTGAAAAACTAAGCAAGAAGTGGATGCGGTAAAAGAAATTCATTAATCAAGATTAACTCCAATTGAACCCCACAGAGTGCTCGGTATCTTTTGGTCATATGGTTTTCCATGCAAACATTGGTCTTTTGGTTTGAACTACTCTTAGAGAAAATCATGTTCTTCATGACCTTGTCTTGTAAACAAAATCCTCTTACGTTCATCTAGGATCAAATCAATCACTTCATCCATTCAAAAAATTTATCATCCCATCTCACAAACAACATTTAGAGCTTTGGAAACATCATTATCTAGACTTGGGTACATCCTTAAACCAAACCAGAATCATCTGTTTAGTTAAGTGTGTGTGGATGAATCCTTATTCTCACACTTAGTTATATTATCACCCTTTTGGACGAGCTCATCCTAAGATCACATCTAACATCTTTGGATCTACAAATTCATTATCCAAATCAATCAATCAAAATCAAATCCTAAAGTCTAGCATTGAACCAAATTTCCTAGAAGTTCAAACACCCATATCACTCACTCTTTCATCTTTCATCTCATCATTGCTCCTAAGCACCTTAGAGGTTCACTTTTGCAACAATTTCAAAACACAAGAGGAAAATGGAGTATAAACTTGATTCATACATCATGAGTGATCCAACTCAAACTTGAAACTATCAAGGCCTTAAAATACCAATTGATTGTTGAAACGCGCATTTATACAATCCACACATGGGATCATTATCTCCTACAAATCTCAATGATACAACAAATGTGATTTTTCCCAATAAAAATTTGGAATATCTTTTCCTATGATATATTTTAATCAAAGTCAAAACCTAGAAATCTATCAATCGAACAATTAATGCATGAGTCTTCTTCCAAAAAACATTATCCCACCTAATCCATACATGCCAAATGTGACTATACCAAATCCTACTTACCAAACATGAGCATTTCAAATTCACACTTGGTGAACTTTGGGATAGATATGTTTGCAAATCAAACTAATGTTCAAAGTCCAAGAAATATAGTAATGACTCTAGGGATTGTTCCAAGTCAAGGTAACACCATGCAAAATTAAAGTTACCTAAATCAAGGCACTATGATTCCTAACCATAACAATGTTCAAATTCAACCTATAATTCCAAATCTAAACATCACACCAAATCATAACACTATCAAGAATCAAATTGTCCATGATCCTAGAAAAACACCACAAGGATGCATTCCAAATTTTCTTTCTCAACAACCAAATCAACCATATCAAGAATGTCAAGGTCAAATCTTATGAAACAAAACTGCTACACTCCAAAAACTCATTGCTTCATATCACCAAGAGACATCTCCACCCCAAAATCAATACACTCTTCCAATGGTTGAACCATGTCATCAAAGCATTGAGTTGTCTCCACAACCACATCAAGAATAATATCTCCAATGTCAAAAAGTTAGATATCAAGATCAATAACATCGACAACAAACTCAATCACCACATCTCAAAGATCAATCACCAGATCTCCAAAATCAATCCCCACCAAGTTGATTTAAAGTAAAAATCTCACAAGGTAATAAATGAAAATACACACCGCTTGGGGAACCAATTGAATCAGTCATGCAATGGTTGATACAATAAAATCTCATTAAAATCCCCGTTTATGTGAATTATCAAGAGCCCATGGTGAAACCACTAGAGTATAATGAAAAGCACCTTTGTGATTTTCAAAAAATAAAGGGACACACAACATAAAATTGTATTCAACTTAAAAATATCATCCAAGACCTTATTGATAAAAAAATAATAACTATTGGGGACAATGATCAAGATTCAACCATTAGCGATAACAGTGACAATCTCTCCTCCATAATTGTTGAGAATAGTGGTCGAGAGAAATCCATCAATAAGCACCTTGAATATGTTTCCATCTCATCCAACAATCAAATCAACATACACCAAGAGCCACTTTTCAATCATGATCAAAATTGAACAACAATACCCAACAATGATCCAATTCAATAAATTTTACAATCATTTGATCCTATGGTTGGAAAAATTGGCAATCTCTCCACCACAATTGTTGAAAATGATGATCAAAATCTACCCATCAATAAGCACTTTGAAGGTATTTCCACCTCACCCAAAGATCTAATAAACATACATCAAGAGTCACTTTTTGATCATGATAAATACCCCTCAACAATATGCAACAATGATCTATTCAAAGGATTGTTAACATTATTTGATCCTATAATTGGTAATCCTTCCACCAATGATCATGTTGAAAGTGTCTCTACATCACCTAATGAGTTAGAGGACATATCTCAATATTTTACACTAAAGAATGATCGACATCTTTCACCAAAGTCTAGCAATGGTCCTTTCCAAGACATATTGATATCCTTCGACCTCATGGTTGCAGATATTGAAGAAATCCTCAACTCAACATTTGATCCAAGTCCACTCAAAGATCAAGAGGATATTGAGCCACTACCCATGCCTAATGATGATGTCCAAGAACCCTTTTTAAGTAATCCATCCTTTGAAATTGACCCATGTCAAGGACTTCATCCAAAGCATGTCGAAAGAAATTCTAAAATCAGTCAAGATCAAGAATTTGTATCTGCAAGATACTACAATGATCTAAATGGCACTCTCCTATCTATAGAAGATTTCACAAATGATGATCACATCCATATAGCACATACTCCTCCACCTATCCATGAGATGCTTTCTTTGGATGGACACATAGATGATCTTCATTCAAAACAAGAGTCTCATACTCTTGATATCATTACCAAGGAACAAGAGTCTCCTACTCTTAACATTTGTACACATGATCAAAATATAGAAAAATCGAGAGACATATCAGAAATAGGTCATGAAGAAGGCTTCTATAGAAGTTGTGAATCAGAAACAACATGTAAAAGCATATCAAGAATGGATCATGAGGAGAACATTAATGTGGACAGTGGATCATCAACACCTCTTTAAGAAGCATTAAAATCAAAAATTTCACAAGATCAAGCCAAAGATATCAATCAAAAATTTATCCCACATATGGAGGATCCTATCACTTATAAAATTGGATCACTTACCTTTTCTAGCGCAAGCTATCTTATCAATGAAGAATTTATCACCTTTGAAGATCCACAATAGAGAAGAGAAGGATTATCACCTTGTTTCCAAGGTAAATCATATCCTATTTCAAATAAAAAATTTCAACAGATGAATTATCAAGGTAGAGGATTAGACCTACATGAACAAGGTATCCTAGAACCAGTGTAGATTACTAGAAATGCTAAGTATCAAGGTCTTGGTTATGCGACCATTAAGGGATCTAAACATATCAGTGATACCTCTATAAAACTAGGAGCAACTTCATCTCAAGAAAATGTCAACATAGGGATCATGAAGAATCCTTATGATTAAACCAATGCCAATGTTGCAACCCACCATGTCATGAATCTTCATCCACCCATCACCCCATCCACGAATTGGGACCAGCATCAAAAGAAAGATGTGAATCCAAAAACAAAGAAAATTATCAAAGCAAAAGAAGCTAAGAAGAATGAAGGACAAATCAAATACAAGTGGATACCAAAGAATACAAAGAATGATTATCCCTATCAAACTCCATTAGTCAAAGAAACTATGGGGCCAAATAAAAAGGGAAAATTATCCATCAAAGATGTCCACAAAGGAAAAAACAATATTCTCAAGAAACATACAAAGTGTATCAAGATGTTGGTCCTAATTCCATGTACACTTTTGTATCCATCCATCATTGCTCATCTTCCTAAGTTTGGAGAGTCAAAGGTTCCAAACTATCAACCAATCCATATTTTATTACTAAAAATGCTACACCATCCACACCTCCATGCATGATATCTAATTCTTGCATTGATCATGTATTGGAAGCAACCCTTCATCATAAGGATTGAAAAGGTACCTTATAGTGATGTGTGCCCAAAGACAAAGTTAACTCCAGTATCAACAAAGTAGATTAGGAATCTCAAAAGTTGAATTCAAGTGCATGTATCCTAGCAAAGAAGCTTCTTCAAATAGGATATAAATGATACATTATAACATAAGCATCAACGTCAATAGTACTAGGTGGTTCAGCATGAGCTTAAAATCATTTAGCAAAAAAATCAAAAAAATATAAAAAATATAAAAATCCAAAAAAAATTAGAAAAATGATTGAAAACAGTAAAGAGAAAAATCATCCTCTAGTGAAAACCACTTCGATGGCACTTTGGAATGCTACCATGATGAAAACCTAGCAAACAAGTGTCGTGTGTCTAATCAAGAATCTACTTGCACCATTTCAGGAGAAATCAACTCATCCCATCCATAATAAAGCCAACATTCCATCCATATTATCCACAATAAATCCATTCATCCATGAACCATTTATCCCATCCATATTCATCTATCTACATCCATAGTCCAAATTATCTTGATCTTGACCATGTTTGGTGCACACTTCACACTTTCTTATGGTACACATCTTGACATGGGTCATTTTCATTGATCCTATCCTACCCAACATTATTTGAGCCTTGAAGCATTATCCAAATGAGAAACCTTTGTTTGAACACCTTATCTTATCACAAGGTAATCATTGGCATCCTTTGCATTCTTACCATATCCATCCATCCATCCACCTATCCAAGAATCCACCCATGGCATTCCAAACATTGCTAGACATAAGGGGTAGATATTTACATCTTGCTTCCAGAATAAATCTTGATCTACATCCTCCAACTTATCTGGTGATCCGAACATTGGAAAATGTGAAATCAAATTGGACAAAGCATTTTGTGAGAAAAAAAACCAAATCACTAGCCCATGGCATATTTTGACGAGAAGATGTTCCTTATCAAGCTTTATTGAACATCAAACAATCAATATCAGTCATATCTAATGTGTACTTCAGCATCACATCAAATCATCAAAATAATTTTGTTCCAAATCGAGCTTCAAAATCCTAATCAATCAAATCCAATCAATCCATCATCATCTCAGGATATCCTTCCCAATCCTTGTGTTTCTTAAGACTATCCTTGCATTGTTGTGTATCCTCAACAATGTTATCATGATCAATCCTAATCATTCAAATCCAATCAATTCATCATCATCTCAGGATATCCTTCCCAATCCTCGTGTTTCTTAACACTATCCTTGCATTGTTGTGTATCCTCAATAATGTTATCATAATCAATCCATCAATCTAATCAATCAAACCTAGCTTGGTTATCAACAAAATCCCAAAGCAGAGCACTAATATCATCGCATATTTGTATCCAAATCGTCAAAATCATGCCAAAATCCAGAAACATCCAAAACATATCAAAATCCCAAAATAGGTCAAAAAGTTAGAAAAAGTCAAAAACATGAAATCAAAACTACGTGTTCTCTGAGCTTAAATGTAGGAAAGGCCATCATTGATCGGCCCCCGAGACAAAAAATCCAAAACAATTCATAAATCTCGAAAATCCCAAAAAAATCAAAAGTTTGAAAATCAAAACATTTGTAAAATCTCATAACCCCAAAAATAGCCTCAAAACATTTCAAAACACTAAAAACATCCAAATATTTGAAAAAAACCAAAATGGTGCATCCATCTCATCTCATTTTCACCCGCAATAAGAATCACTCATAATAAATCAATCATCATTTTCATCCTTTGGTAAGTCAATCAAAAGCAAGTCTAGCAAGTTTAAAAGTAAAAGCTCAATCATCAAAGTCTCAAGTCTAGGTCAGTAAGTAAACAAGTTGGTCAACACTTGGTATCAACAGCTTATCATCTAGTCAAATCTCATCATCACCTGATCACAACATGTCCTAGGATGCATCCTTACTACAATGGACATCAACATCGAGCATCACCATAGTTTAGTCTTGGCTAGCGGTATGAAGAACATTAGCTTTGTTTGTTTACTTAATATTTTTCTTTTTGACTTATCTTATTTTGTGCTCATTCTAATGACCTCTCGATGATGCCTAATCAAAATGGTTTAGAGAGAAAGGAATGGGGCAACGATCAATATCTTTTTTATCTATTTTGCTTGTTGGATGTTCTTGTAATATAACTTGGTCATGCATACATTGTTTGGTTTTTAGGGAAGGTGTTCTAGATGTATTGTTGACCACATAGGAAAGCTTGGTTTTCTATTTTTTCTTTTGAAATGTTTAGAATATCTAAACTGTATTATGAATAAGGTTTTGTATGTCAGGTGTGAACAAGAGTACTCCTGTCTGATTGTCAAGTCAAATTCCATCACACTAGGTGTAACGCCATCCTAGTTCTTTATACCTTGATTCATCACACCTATGTGTGTTATCAAAAATAAGGAAAGTTATGCTATTTATCTCTCCCATCTAGGATAAGCAATACATCATCATCATTCATCATCATATCTAATAGAGTCTGGATGACTAATCGACTTGTTGGACTTCTACATCTTCTTGGATTCAAAGGTTGATCCCTCTCATTCTTATATCCTCTTTCACACTAAAAAATTATCATTTCATCAATGCATCCATCTCGCATTCATAAAACATCTACACTCTAATCCTGCATAATCATGTCATATCATCATAGGACAACATCATCCATATGATCCATCTCACATGCATTGCATCATCATTTAAGTTGTTTAGGATAATGTACATTTGTTATTCTAAGCATCTTACAAACATCTCATCATCATTATCATATAGATCTATTAGTCTAACCATCCACACATCCATCTTGAACCTATTTGTCATGAGATTGACCCTCAAATTGAACTTTTCACTCAATCTCTCGAGGGGGCAATGTACTAGGATATTTCTTTCCACTAGGGCATCCGAAAAAATTAGAATTTTTTCTACTTTTGATCTCAACAAGGTTATTCTTTGAACCAACGTAGAAAGTATGTTTCTTCAAAGAGGGGAAAAATGTAGACATGCAAAATCAACATCATGCATCTAAATCTAACTAACTAACATCAAATTCTTTTGTTAATCAAATAAAGCAATTTATTCGATTAATTCCTCCTTTAATTAAATAAATCAACTTTATTTAATTTAATCCTCACATACCTCTTTGATTAAATAAATCTTTATTTAATCAAATCCTAATGTTCCTCTTTAATTAAATAAATCAATTTTATTTAATTAGTCTCCTAAAGTCATCTCTTTAATTAAAAAAATCAATTTTATTTAACTAATCTTCTAAAGTTCTCCTGTTAATTAAACAAATCATTTTTTATTTAATTAGCTTCTATAGTATTTATTTAATTAAATAATTCATTAAATCTCCAAGGTAATTCTATTAAATTAAATAAATTGGCATTTATTTGATTTTATCTAGCATCATCCCCTTTAGTTAAATAAATCAAAATCTTTATTTAATTAAAGTTCAAATCATTTTCTTCTCATTTTGATTTATTTCAATCCATAAGTCTAAGTCAAAATGGTCAAATCAACTAACCTCCTTTAAAATTAATCAAACCCTAATTAAAACTAATTGTAATCTATATCACATCCTCTAGATAATGCAACTTGCACAATAAATCATTTGTTTTGGTTTATTAAATCCCTATTTTCCCTCAACTTGGCATCAAAAGAGAATATTCTTCCAAATTTGAAAATCCCTCCAAATGGGATGTGTCCTTTCAAAAAGTCATTTATTTCATCTTACATGTCCTTTTTCCTTGAGCCAAGTGGACATAACTCCATCTTCTCTTCCCTCCAACATGTCATTTCACTAATTTGAAATTACACCTAATTGTATTTATCATGCACAATGACCAAAATGTTCTCACCTTTCATCCTCTCACATCTTGACAAGTGGCATTTGGCCATTGGTTGAAGCTTAGTCCCACATTCATCCATTTTTCCTTTTCTTCTCTCAATCTCATCTATAAATAAGAAGATTTTTCTTCTCATTTGGCATCCACAATTTGAGTATTTACACTATCAACATCTTGCATCTTGACATCAATATCATTTTGAGCTTATCAGGGGGTGGGAAAGGGCATACTTTAGACATCATAAGGATCACCACTCCCATTATGAAATAGGGTTTAATCATGTTTTCATGTGCTTTCATTTAGCTATTTTTGTTTTATTTATCTAGTTTGCATATTTTAACATGATTGAATATTTAATAGGAATGCTGGATTTTCTTATTATAAATTGACTAACTAAACTAATGGTGGTAAATGTTTGAGGTATTCAGATTTAGGGTTCATAGGACTATCCTTCATGGGCAAAAAAAGAAGCTCAAATACAGGATTTTGGGGCTTTCACCAGGCAGGCACCATAGAGTTCTCCTACAAATGCGAAACAAAATCTGATGGCATCGCAATAGGGTGAGAGGGGGCATCAAGCTAGACAACAAAAGAGGAGGAGGAGGGGCCTTGCCGGTGCTTCTCTTCTATCTCTTCTGCATTCCTTGGAAGCATCACTATCAACTTTTAAGGAGGCCCTATGCGAGATAGCCTAAGGAGATGGAGGGTACTTCACCTTAGGCATTAAGCACCCCATCTGGTACTTTTGATATGTTTGGTACAAGAGGTCCTTCCCTGGTAGAAGGGGATCAATGGGTGTAGGCCAAAAGTGATGTAAGGAATAGCTATCATGCACAACTAGTGGTTTATAACTAGTTTCGTGAATCACATGCATTGAACCCCCATGAATAAACTTTAAACATTTATGCACAACTGGGGAAACTCCTTTCATAGATACTAGCTAGGGATGCCCAACTTCACTTTGAAGAATTCATACCTTAAGATTATGTGAAACAATAGGTTTATAGATTTAGGTCTAATAAGGACTCACAAAATGATACTACCAAGGGGAGGTACCGAAAGCCTGTTATGCATATGGATGGTGCTCATACGTGCATCGTACCCATCTTTATGCAAGAAGTTAATTGACATAATCTCCTCGGTTATGATATTCACTTGAGACGTCAAGTCAACAAGAACACCTACTATAGTGTTTTCGCTGATTAACATAGGGATATAAACAGGAGATGGTTCTATTAAAACCCATTTGCAGGTCCTATGAGGTGAAGGTTATACTTGGACCACTACTCGCAAACTGTGTATAGGGGATAGAAAAATGTAGGAAAGAGGCCATCACACACACTAAACAATACTCTCACAAAGCCCCCCAAAGATTTGTAATCAGATAGTGACCCAACTAAGGCTTCATAACACAACACCTATAGAACCTTCCAACTATACCTACTAGGCATTGCAGTTTGGGTTGTAAGGAAAAATGCCTCACAATACTCAAACCTACAACTCTCCTAGAACATGAGGAAAGGAGATTTTAGTATTAGAGGACAAAACTAAAATGGTTCACGTCAGGTTCACCAAAAATATAAGAGAGGGGGACCAACCATGTCAAGGCTCTAGGTCATGGAGAGCCAAGAGTGAAGATCTTCCCTAACCTACCTCACTCTAAAGGATAGGGATCAAGAATGAAGAGCACTATGTAGTACTTATGTCACTCTTCAGACTCGAGTTTCAGGTTTAGGCCAGGCGAACTAGATTTTGGAGTCGGTACTACAGCTCAGACAACTCTCTGTCTAAAGATGGTAGCACGGTTCTAGGATGACAATGATCCGGAGGACAATTTTTTAGTGAAAATTGAAGTGTTTCCAATGCTCCAGATATCAGCTTCATCAGAAAGAGAACGATGTCTGGTTCCAACTTGAACGGGGCGAAAAGGACTCCGTTCGTGCAAGTTACGGCCAGTCAAACTTCCAGTCAAACTGGCTTCAGGGGCGTCCAGAAGGCGAAAAAAATAATCATCTCGGAAATCGACGGAAGCAACATCATCGCGAAGAGTTCGTCGAGACGATTCCGACGGTGTTCGTTTCGTCGAAATCCGACATCGCATGCTCAAGATACAAGCAGTCAAAGTTTTGAGTTGACTTTCTAGCTGATTGTACGGATGATGACGTCAGCATACCGTCCGTACTGTACGGAATCCATATGGACGAATTCGGCCGAGGCACGTGGCAAGTGACTCATCTGTACGGACCAATCATATGTTGACACGTGACATCCGTACGGATGACGTGGCATCAGACGTGGCAAATTCTGGCGAATGGTGTTTTGACACGTGGCATCGTGCAGTCGCGCTGCTTTGACCGGCGAATAAGTTTGTTTTAACAAAAAAAATTCAACGGGTTTGAACCCGTGATCTTCGGCCACCGAGCGAAGGGCTTAACCGTTGCGCCCGGAACGACTATCAATAATAGTGTGGGTGGTTTTGTTTTATTGTTTATATTTGTTGGATATGGGTGGTAAAACGTGGCCGGCGGGATTGGAACCGCCGACCACCCTTCTAACAAAACTTTGTTATCACCGGTAGGCCGCGTGATAAGTCTTAGACATATACCGGCCATGTTCTATTTGTTATGGTACTGTTGGCCGAGCCATATCAAAATGGCTTAATCAAGCCAAAACAAACAAAACGCCCAAAACAACCTATAACCAAAAGATTGCAGAGAGCAAAATAGACCTGATACGAGCTGATCAGGGAGGATATGCAATTAATTTTATGGTTAAGCCATATTAGGCAAGTTTTTTGTATAAAAGGAGGGGTATAGACCTTGTTTTGACAAGTCCAGGTTGAGATAGCAGGAGAATGCTCGAGAGTTCTTGAAGACATTTCTGCATATCAGAGTACTGTCATGCTGCTGAATGCTTGAAGGAGATAGTCTTGAAGCCATTGTAATTGAATTTGGAGCTAATCGGATCGGTCCTCCATTGGAGAGGGACCCGGAGACGTAGTCCTTAGGGACGAACTCCGTTATCAACTTTGGTTTCGTCTCTCTATTTCTTCTCTCTTTTCTTTCTCAGTTTATCTTGGCATTTATTTAATTATGTTATGTTCATTATTCATTTGAGCATTTAATTTGTAATCACTTAAGTTAAACGTTGTAATAATTGATCTTTTACGTTTAAGCATTCTGTAAGCAACTAGTCCTAGATCCTTAAATAGATCAAGTTGGTATCAGAGCTATGTATGTGGCTTGTATTGCAATTTGAATGCTAACGAGATCCAGGTTGCAACGAGGCGAAGGAGAACTTGAAGAATACAATCCAGAAATCGGAAGACGAAGAATTAATCAACCGTCACAGATGGAAGCAAAAGAAGGTGGACAAAGTTCAGAGCTTAGTGTCAAGGATTTCCAAAAGCTATTTCTTGACATGAAGGCAATGGTGGACGAACTGTATGCAGAAAAGAAGAAGCATGAAAAGGGAGGTTCTTCAAAGCACAAGAAGCAGGAAGATCAGAAAGACACAGAGGGGAAAGTTCCAGAAATTCCTTCTCCTCCTTCTACTCCCCCTTCTTCTCCTCCTTCTTCTCCTCCTTCTCCTTCTCCTTCTTCTAATGTAAATCCATTTAAGAGCAAATCTAAGCCTGTAATTAAGCTTGATGTAAAATTTGAGTTACCTAAATACTGTGGGGAGTTAAATGCTGAGAAGTTAGACGATTGGGTCCAACAAGTAGAAGTATACTGTAGGATACAAGGCCTAGTAGAAGATGCTTCTAGGATTCAATTAGCAACTCTCCGGTTGGGAGGTACAGCTCTCACCTGGTGGGAGAGTAAAGCTCGTGAAGAAATTGCTCGCCATGGTCAAGTTAACATGTCTTGGATGGAGTTTGTTGCTGCCCTTAGGAAACAATTCTACCCTTTAGGTTACATGCAACAGTTAACCATGAATTGGCAAACCTTTAGGCAAGGTAAGGGGCAGTCTGTCCAGGAGTATACGCATGAGTTTAGGAAACGGGCCATTGCTCTAAATGTTCCCTTGTATACCCAAGACACACTACTTAAGTATATTGGTGGTTTACATTCTTACCTTAGGCACACTATTTTGATGTTGAGTCCCAACAATCTAGACGAGGTGTCTGTTCAAGCTACTCATTTAGAGTCTAGGGGTAAGAATACATTTAGTGATAACTTTTCTAAGAAGCCATCTAAGTTTGAGGGTAAGTCTAAAGGGAAAGAAAAAGACAAAGATAAAGGCAAAGGGAAGAAGACAGCTACAGCTAAGAAAGAGGGTGAGAAACCCACATGCTCCCATTGCAAGAAAGAGGGGCATGATGATTCAAGATGTTGGAAGCTTCATCCTGAGTTGAGGCCGAAAAGATATGGAGGTAATAAAGGCAAGAAGACTACTGCAGTGATTCAACAAGATCTTGGTTCAGACTCCGGAGATGAGACAAAGATTGTTGCTACCGGAATCCAAGGTAAAGGGAAAGGTATATCTCTCTCATCTGATGCAAGTTTTTCTAATGCCAGTGCAAGTACAAGTAAAGAATCTTCTCCTAAGGTTGATAAGCAAAGAAATGAATTGTTTCATATTCGTGTTGTAACAAAACACACTAAGATTGATACTCTGTTTGATACGGGTTCACAAGTCAACTTAATATCTGAAGAAGTTGTAAAGAAACTTAATTTGGCTACAACACCTCATCCAAAACCATATCCACTCGGATGGGTTTGCGATGATGCTCAACTACAAGTAACTAAACAATGTAAATTGAGATTTGCTATCACTGCAAACTTTGTAGATGAGGTAGAAGTCGATGTGGTCCCTTTGGATATTTGTGGGCTTGTGTTAGGGAGTCCTTATCTTTATGACAGAAAAGCAATCTTTTATAGGGGGGAGAATAAGTATCATCTTTTTAAAGATGGGGTAGAATACATTGTACGGGCACATAAGGTGAAGACTAATCTTACACTAGTTAATGCTGGTCAAATGAAGAGGTTGGTCAACTCAAGTAAAAACTTTGTGCTAATGCTTGTAAAAGCCAAAGAAGATGATAAATCTGAGGCATTCAAGGGGTGTGACCCAAAACATAAAAATGAAATGGTCAAGGTTATTTCCGCTTATGATGACATGTTTCAGGAACCGAAGGGGTTGCCACCCAAGAGAGAGATACAACATGAAATCCAGTTACAGCAGGATGTGCCACTTCCTAATATCGGCATGTACCGTTTATCAGTTATGCAGAATGAGGAAATTAAAAAGCAAGTTCAAGAGTTGGTGGAAAAGGGAGTTATTCGTCCTAGTACTTCTCCTTGTGGTTCTCCAATTGTCTTGGTTCCAAAGAAAGATGGAACTTGGAGGATGTGCATCGACTACCGCGCCTTGAACAAGATAACGGTAAAGAACAGGTATCCTCTTCCCAGAATAGATGATTTACTTGATCAGTTAAAACATGCAGTTTACTTTACTAAGTTAGATTTGAGAAGTGGTTATCATCAGATAAGAATTGCAGAAGATGATATCTGGAAGACTGCATTTAAGACAAAACAGGGACTGTTTGAATGGTTGGTTATGCCTTTTGGGCTTTGTAATGCACCAGCTACTTTTATGAGAGTCATGAATGATGTCTTTTGTCCTTTTATTGATGATTTTGTCATAGTCTATCTAGATGATATCCTTGTATTCAGTCGAACTTGGGAAGATCATGTGAGTCATGTAAAGAAAGTCTTTGAAGTATTGAGAAAAGAAAAATTGTATGTAAAGATGTCTAAATGTGAATTTGCTAAGACATCCTTAGTGTACTTAGGCTATGTCGTAGGGAGTGGTCAATTGAAAGTAGACCCTGCGAAGGTCGAAGCTATTGTAAAATGGCCTAAGCCAAGTACAGTCACAGAGGTCAGAAGTTTCCTAGGTGCAGTTCAGTACTGGAGAAAATTTATTGCTAATTTCTCTTATATAGCATCACCATTGCATGCATTAACCAGTACAAAGGCAACTTTTTAGTGGGGAGGTCCACAACAGAAGGCTTTCGACACTTTGAAGGGAAAGTTGAGCACCGCACCGGTTTTGGCCTTACCAGATCTACATCAACCATTTGAGATCGAGACAGATGCGAGTGGGTTTTCCATGGGAGCAGTACTCATGCAAGGAGGTAAACCAGTTTGCTACCACTCTGAAACTTTTTCAGGAGCAGTAAGTAACTATCCCACATATGATAAAGAACTTTATGCTTTAGTTCAGAGTGTTAAAAAATGGAAACACTACATAATGGGGAAAGAAACTGTAATCCACACTGATCACCAACCACTACAATACTTGCACTCACAAACTAAACTTCAACAAAGTAGGCACTTTCGGTGGATGGGTTTTCTACAACAGTTTCATTTGGTTATTAAGTATAAGAAAGGTACCCATAACAAGGTAGCAGACATGCTCTCTAGACCTCCTATGATGAATGCTTTGATAATCCTTCAGAATAGTTCTATGGTTCATGAAAGTTTTCAGGAACAATATGCTAATGATGAGAACTTTAAGGATATCTATACTGCTTTAATGAATGGTAAACCTGTAGAAGAGAAAGATTATTATGTGCAAGATAAACTGTTATATCACTTGGGTAAATTATGTGTTCCAAAAGATGAACAAGCACAGGTGATTAGAGAAGCACATACCTCATTGATTGCAGGACACTTTGGGGTAAACAAAACATTGACTCAGCTGCAGAAATATTGTTATTGGCCTCGCATGCAAGAAACTATAACCAAGTATATTAGAGGTTGTGTTATGTGTGCAACTAGTAAGCCTAGTAACAGGAAGTTGGGTTTGTACACACCTCTACCTGTACCTTCCCGTCCATGGGAAAGTGTGTCAATGGATTTTGTTGGGGGGTTACCTATGTCTAGGAAGGGACATGATTATTTGTATGTAGTAGTTGATCGGTTCAGCAAAATGTGTATCTTAATGCCATGTAAAAAGCAAGTCACTGCTGAACTGACAGCTCATTTGTACTTTCAATTTGTATGGGTTCATTTTGGGTTACCTACTTCTATTGTATCGGATCGAGATTCTCGATTCTTGGGGGAATTTTGGTCAACTTTGTGGGGACTCATGGACACCAAGCTGAAGAAGAGTACAACCTTCCATCCGCAGACCGACAGGTAGACAGAGGTTGTAAACAGGACAGTTGTGCATCTACTCAGAGGTTACTGCAGTAAGCATCCTAAGTTGTGGGATGAGAGTCTTCATTATGTGCAGCATGCCTACAACCATGCAGCACACTCTTCTACTAAGAGGTCTCCTTTTGAGACTTGCTTTGGTTATGTGCCCAAGACACCGATGGATTTTGTTTTTGGCAAAGATGATGTTGAAGATGGACGCCATGATTCAGAGAAGGCTTTGAAGTTCATCCAAAAAGTCCAAGCAATTCATCAGGCAGTGGAAGCACGGTTGGAACAGACCAAGCAAAATACAAGGTTCGCCATGACAAGCATCGCACTGATCATCATTTTCAGGTTGGAGACAGAGTTTGGTTACATATCAGCAAGGAAAGGATGCAAGGTGAAGGTAAAAAGCTTAAGCCAATTAGATATGGTCCTTTTGAGATCCTTGAGAAGATTGGTACTAACGCTTTCCGCCTCAATCTTCCTCCATACATGCATATTTACTCGGTTGTCAATGTTGAGAATTTGAAACTGTATGAGCCTCCAATGATCCTAGATGAGGTCACGGACATTCAGGTTCCATCAGTTGATGACCTTTCACCAGAGTACATGTCAGAGTTGCCAGAAGATGTTATTCTCGACAGGAATGTCAGAACTTCACGAAGAGGAAATGTTGAGTACCTCAGAGTGGGCCTGAAGGGAATGCATCCAAGCAAAGCAAGATGGATGGAGATTGGTAAAGTGAGGGAACTTTACCCTCACTTACTTTCCAAGTAATCAAGCTTTCGGAGGTCCTAAAGCTCTCCAGTGGGGAGGCCTGATTCGGAGGACAATTTTTTAGTGAAAATTGAAGTGTTTCCAATGCTCCAGATATCAGCTTCATTAGAAAGAGAATGACGTCCTGGTTCCAACGCAACTTGAACGGGGCGAAAAGGACTCCGTTTATGCAAGT
>CM021101.1:14223482-14363166 GCA_007115665.2 Sequoiadendron giganteum | reverse complement strand
TGAAGGCAATGGTGGATGAACTGTATGCAGAAAAGAAGAAGCATGAAAAGGGAGGTTCTTCAAAGCACAAGAAGCAGGAAGATCAGAAAGACACAGAGGGGAAAGTTCCAGAAATTCCTTCTCCTCCTTCTACTCCCCCTTCTTCTCCTCCTTCTTCTCCTCCTTCTCCTTCTCCTTCTTCTAATGTAAATCCATTTAAGAGCAAATCTAAGCCTGTAATTAAGCTTGATGTAAAATTTGAGTTACCTAAATACTGTGGGGAGTTTAATGCTGAGAAGTTAGACGATTGGGTCCAACAAGTAGAAGTATACTGTAGGATACAAGGCCTAGTAGAAGATGCTTCTAGGATTCAATTAGCAACTCTCCGGTTGGGAGGTACAGCTCTCACCTGGTGGGAGAGTAAAAATCGTGAAGAAATTGCTCGCCATGGTCAAGTTAACATGTCTTGGATGGAGTTTGTTGCTGCCCTTAGGAAACAATTCTACCCTTTAGGTTACATGCAACAGTTAACCATGAATTGGCAAACCTTTAGGCAAGGTAAGGGGCAGTCTGTCCAAGAGTATACGCATGAGTTTAGGAAACGGGCCATTGCTCTAAATGTTCCCTTGTATACCCAAGACACACTACTTAAGTATATTGGTGGTTTACATTCTTACCTTAGGCACACTATTTTGATGTTGAGTCCCAACAATCTAGACGAGGTGTCTGTTCAAGCTACTCATTTAGAGTCTAGGGGTAAGAATACATTTAGTGATAACTTTTCTAAGAAGCCATCTAAGTTTGAGGGTAAGTCTAAACGGAAAGAAAAAGACAAAGATAAAGGCAAAGGGAAGAAGACAGCTACAGCTAAGAAAGAGGGTGAGAAACCCACATGCTCCCATTGCAAGAAAGAGGGGCATGATGATTCAAGATGTTGGAAGCTTCATCCTGAGTTAAGGCCGAAAAGATATGGAGCTAATAAAGGCAAGAAGACTACTGCAGTGATTCAACAAGATCTTGGTTCAGACTCCGGAGATGAGACAAAGATTGTTGCTACCGGAATCCAAGGTAAAGGGAAAGGTATATCTCTCTCATCTGATGCAAGTTTTTCTAATGCCAGTGCAAGTACAAGTAAAGAATCTTCTCCTAAGGTTGATAGGCAAAGAAATGAATTGTTTCATATTCGTGTTGTAACAAAACACACTAAGATTGATACTCTGTTTGATACGGGTTCACAAGTCAACTTAATATCTGAAGAAGTTGTAAAGAAACTTAATTTGGCTACAACACCTCATCCAAAACCATATCCACTCGGATGGGTTTGCGATGATGCTCAACTACAAGTAACTAAACAATGTAAATTGAGATTTGCTATCACTGCAAACTTTGTAGATGAGGTAGAAGTCGATGTGGTCCCTTTGGATATTTGTGGGCTTGTGTTAGGGAGTCCTTATCTTTATGACAGAAAAACAATCTTTTATAGGGGGGAGAATAAGTATCATCTTTTTAAAGATGGGGTAGAATACATTGTACGGGCACATAAGGTGAAGACTAATCTTACACTAGTTAATGCTGGTCAAATGAAGAGGTTGGTCAACTCAAGTAAAAACTTTGTGCTAATGCTTGTAAAAGCCAAAGAAGATGATAAATCTGAGGCATTCAAGGGGTGTGACCCAAAACATAAAAATGAAATGGTCAAGGTTATTTCCGCTTATGATGACATGTTTCAGGAACCGAAGGGGTTGCCACCCAAGAGAGAGATACAGCATGAAATCCAGTTACAGCAGGATGTGCCACTTCCTAATATCGGCATGTACCGTTTATCAGTTATGCAGAATGAGGAAATTAAAAAGCAAGTTCAAGAGTTGGTGGAAAAGGGAGTTATTCGTCCTAGTACTTCTCCTTGTGGTTCTCCAATTGTCTTGGTTCCAAAGAAAGATGGAACTTGGAGGATGTGCATCGACTACCGCGCCTTGAACAAGATAATGGTAAAGAACAGGTATCCTCTTCCCAGAATAGATGATTTACTTGATCAGTTAAAACATGCAGTTTACTTTACTAAGTTAGATTTGAGAAGTGGTTATCATCAGATAAGAATTGCAGAAGATGATATCTGGAAGACTGCATTTAAGACAAAACAGGGACTGTTTGAATGGTTGGTTATGCCTTTTGGGCTTTGTAATGCACCAGCTACTTTTATGAGAGTCATGAATGATGTCTTTCGTCCTTTCATTGATGATTTTGTCATAGTCTATCTAGATGATATCCTTGTATTCAGTCGAACTTGGAAAGATCATGTAAGTCATGTAAAGAAAGTCTTTGATGTATTGAGAAAAGAAAAATTGTATGTAAAGATGTCTAAATGTGAATTTGCTAAGACATCCTTAGTGTACTTAGGCTATGTCGTAGGGGGTGGTCAATTGAAAGTAGACCCTGCGAAGGTCGAAGCTATTGTAAAATGGCCTAAGCCAAGTACAGTCACAGAGGTCAGAAGTTTCCTAGGTGCAGTTCAGTACTGGAGATAGTTTATTGCAAATTTCTCTTTTATAGCATCACCATTACATGCATTAACCAGTACGAGGGCAACTTTTCAGTGGGGAGGTCCACAACAGAAGGCTTTCGACACTTTGAAGGGAAAGTTGAGCACCGCACCGGTTTTGGCCTTACCAGATCTACATCAACCATTTGAGATCGAGACAGATGCGAGTGGGTTTGCCATGGGAGCAGTACTCATGCAAGGAGGTAAACCAGTTTGCTACCACTCTGAAACTTTTTCTGGAGCAGTAAGTAACTATCCCACATATGATAAAGAACTTTATGCTTTAGTTCAGAGTGTTAAAAAATGGAAACACTACATAATGGGGAAAGAAACTGTAATCCACACTGATCACCAACCACTACAATACTTGCACTCACAAACTAAACTGCAACAAAGTAGGCACTTTCGGTGGATAGGTTTTCTACAACAGTTTCATTTGGTTATTAAGTATAAGAAAGGTACCCATAACAAGGTAGCAGACATGCTCTCTAGACCTCCTATGATGAATGCTTTGATAATCCTTCAGAATAGTTCTATAGTTCATGAAAGTTTTCAGGAACAATATGCTAATGATGAGAACTTTAAGGATATCTATACTGCTTTAATGAATGGTAAACATGTAGAAGAGAAAGATTATTATGTGCAAGATAAACTGTTATATCACTTGGGTAAATTATATGTTCCAAAAGATGAACAAGCACAGGTGATTAGAGAAGCACATACCTCATTGATTGCAGGACACTTTGGGGTAAACAAAACATTGACTCAGCTGCAGAAATATTGTTATTGGCCTCGCATGCAAGAAACTGTAACCAAGTATATTAGAGGTTGTGTTATGTGTGCAACTAGTAAGCCTAGTAACAGGAAGTTGGGTTTGTACACACCTCTACCTGTACCTTCCCGTCCATGGGAAAGTGTGTCAATGGATTTTGTTGGGGGGTTACCTATGTCTAGGAAGGGACATGATTATTTGTATGTAGTAGTTGATCGGTTCAGCAAAATGTGTATCTTAATGCCATGTAAAAAGCAAGTCACTGCTGAACTGACAGCTCATTTGTACTTTCAATTTGTATGGGTTCATTTTGGGTTACCTACTTCTATTGTATCGGATCGAGATTCTCGATTCTTGGGGGAATTTTGGTCAACTTTGTGGGGACTCATGGACACCAAGCTGAAGAAGAGTACAGCCTTCCATCCGCAGACCGACGGGCAGACAGAGGTTGTAAACAGGACAGTTGTGCATCTACTCAGAGGTTACTGCAGTAAGCATCCTAAGTTGTGGGATGAGAGTCTTCATTATGTGCAGCATGCCTACAACCATGCAGCACACTCTTCTACTAAGAGGTCTCCTTTTGAGACTTGCTTTGGTTATGTGCCCAAGACACCGATGGATTTTGTTTTTGGCAAAGATGATGTTGAAGATGGATGCCATGATTCAGAGAAGGCTTTGAAGTTCATCCAAAAAGTCCAAGCAATTCATCAGGCAGTGGAAGCACGGTTGGAACAGAGCCAAGCAAAATACAAGGTTCGCCATGACAAGCATCGCACTGATCATCATTTTCAGGTTGGAGACAGAGTTTGGTTACATATCAGCAAGGAAAGGATGCAAGGTGAAGGTAAAAAGCTTAAGCCAATTAGATATGGTCCTTTTGAGATCCTTGAGAAGATTGGTACTAACGCCTTCCGCCTCAATCTTCCTCCATACATGCATATTTACTCGGTTGTCAATGTTGAGAATTTGAAACTGTATGAGCCTCCAATGATCCTAGATGAGGTCACGGACATTCAGGTTCCATCAGTTGATGACCTTTCACCAGAGTACATGTCAGAGTTGCCAGAAGATGTTATTCTCGACAGGAATGTCAGAACTTCACGAAGAGGAAATGTTGAGTACCTCAGAGTGGGCCTGAAGGGAATGCATCCAAGCAAAGCAAGATGGATGGAGATTGGTAAAGTGAGGGAACTTTACCCTCACTTACTTTCCAAGTAATCAAGCTTTCGGAGGTCCTAAAGCTCTCCAGTGGGGAGGCCTGATCCGGAGGACAATTTTTCAGTGAAAATTGAAGTGTTTCCAATGCTCCAAATATCAGCTTCATCAGAAAGAGAACGACGTCCTGGTTCCAACGCAACTTGAACGGGGCGAAAAGGACTCCGTTCGTGCAAGTTAAGGCCAGTCAAACTTCCATCAAACTGGCTTCAGGGGCGTCCAGAAGGCGAAAAAAATAATCATCTCGGAAATCGACGGAAGCAACATCATCGCGAAGAGTTCGTCGAGACGATTCCGACGGTGTTCGTTTCGTCGAAATCCGACATCGCATGCTCAAGATACAAGCAGTCAAAGTTTTGAGTTGACTTTCTAGCTGATTGTACGGATGATGACGTCAGCATACCGTCCGTACTGTACGGAATCCATATGGACGAATTCGGCCGAGGCACGTGGCAAGTGACTCATCTGTACGGACCAATCATATGTTGACACGTGACATCCGTACGGATGACGTGGCATCAGACGTGGCAAATTCTGGCGAATGGTGTTTTGACACGTGGCATCGTGCAGTCGCGCTGCTTTGACCGGCGAATAAGTTTGTTTTAACAAAAAAATATGCAACGGGTTTGAACCCATGATCTTTGGCCACCGAGCGAAGGGCTTAACCGTTGTGCCCGGAACGACTATCAATAATAGTGTGGGTGGGTTTTATTTTATTGTTTATATTTGTTGGATATGGGTGGTAAAACGTGGCCGGCGGGATTGGAACCACCGACCACCCTTCTAACAAAACTTTTTATCACCGGTAGGCCGCGTGATAAGTCTTAGACATATACCGGCCATGTTCTATTTGTTATGGTACTGTTGGCCGAGCCATATCAAAATGGCTTAATCAAGCCAAAACAAACAAAACGCCCAAAACAACCTATAACCAAAAGATTGCAGAGAGCAAAATAGACCTGATACGAGCTGATCAGGGAGGATATGCAATTAATTTTATGGTTAAGCCATATTAGGCAAGTTTTTTGTATAAAAGGAGGGGTATAGACCTTGTTTTGAAGTCCAGGTTGAGATAGCAGGAGAATGCTCGAGAGTTCTTGAAGACATTTCTGCATATCAGAGTACTGTCATGCTGCTGAATGCTTGAAGGAGATAGTCTTGAAGCCATTGTAATTGAATTTGGAGCTAATCGGATCGGTCCTCCATTGGAGAGGGACCCGGAGACGTAGTCCTTAGGGACGAACTCCGTTATCAACTTTGGTTTCGTCTCTCTATTTCTTCTCTCTTTTCTTTCTCAGTTTATCTTGGCATTTATTTAATTATGTTATGTTCATTATTCATTTGAGCATTTAATTTGTAATCACTTAAGTTAAACGTTGTAATAATTGATCTTTTACGTTTAAGCATTCTGTAAGCAACTAGTCCTAGATCCTTAAATAGATCGCAAATGTGACACACTAGAATCTCTCTGGCATGCTAGCATCTGTACAACCAAAAAGAATGAAGTATAGTAAAGACTACCTAAAAACTAACTGATAGCCTAACTAGTTGATCATGATGGGAAATATAGAATGAGAAAATACAAAATGTAAAGATGAAGATGATAAAGAAAATAAAGAATGGCTAGGGTGATGAAGATAATATCACAAAAGTGCCCGTTCACGAGTTAGTCCCACACGCATGTTTACCTAGACACAAATAAGAAGGGGAAAATTGTAGGGGTTGTATAGGGGCTTGCGTTAGTTAGACCCTTGTTTTGTTGTTTCCACCTCCATGGATAGCCAAAAATCAATGGAGTAGAATATACAATAAAGGAAAGAAAAGAAATCAAAGAACACTACAAGATAACATTATGCTACTCAAGTCTCTTATACCGAAGAGTCCTCCGAGCCAGAGGAAGTTGACACCAACTCTTTTGAGCACTATGTGGGCCCTATTCCAGACATTCAGGATGTCAACAATTCCCCTGTTAACATTGGTAAAGAGCCTTCCCTTGATTTTCTATACCTGGCTAAAACCAACTCCGAGTCCCATTCTAAACCTCTAGAATGGACCTTCTCCGAAATCAATGAGCTTAAAATTAAAAATTTGGCCCTGCAAAGCAAGATTGAGGAAATGGGTGTCAAGATGGCGGCGTTGGGCAAGAAAGATGTGGTGCACAGTAACAGGATCACTGATAATGATGTTGAGGGCCTAAGGATTAACATCAGAACCATTGCAGAATAAAACAACCGAATAGCAAGACACAATGTTATAATAATCAATGCAATGACTGAAAAGCTTGACAAAGCCTAGCAGGGATCCTTGGTGGTTGATCTAGATGACACTGAAGATAAAAGCTAGGAAACTGATGGAGGCATTTCTAGAAGAACCCACGCCAATTTGAAGTGAAAGGCACCTTTAACCCCGAAAATGGTTGAAACCTTCAAGAAGGGGGTTACTGATATGCAGATTTTGGAGGCAGAGACAGAGACTGTCCTTAGGTCTCTAAAGTAATTTTGTGTTTCTTTTTCTGTTGTCCTTTCCTTTCTGACCCTCTTGGTATTTTTTGCCTGCTCGCTGTTGGTATTTTTTGGGCAGCTATTGTTTATTGGTGGACCCTTGGTGGTCTTTTCTCTATTTTGTAAACTTTGTGGTTTCGGTTCCTTGTAAAACCCGTTTTACCCTTTTATCAAAAACATTGTGCTACTCAACCAAATCACAAAGGAGAGGAGTGAAGTGATACAACCTCCACCAAAAATCTCACTAGCCAATGGAAGGAGAATGCAAGGTATGGACTTGGAAAAGTCACCATAGCCACAATGGTAATGAAGGAAGGTCTCGCAAGACTCCAAGCCCACACTTCTATGGCTTGCCTCACACTTGCAATTTGGAGTTGATGGAGCTTCAAAGCTACTGTAATATTAAAAAATGAAGTGTTAGGATGTTTCTTGATAGTGAAGAAGTGAATTGATTGCAAGAAGAATGTGTAGAGAATTTATAGAGAGCCAAATGAAGTGAGAATGAATATTTTTAAAGGTGGGAAAAGGATAATCTACTATCTTTGAGGTCGGTTGGTCGAAGAGGGATGTTACAATTTGACCCCAATCGGGTGTGTAACACCTTTGCCGACTTTAGATGTAGGAATTTGTTAGGGTTAGCAGTGCACCAGACAGATGTCTGCACACTGTGTTTACATCCTTGACAAATATTCTCTCACTGACACACAAGATATATGCCAATTGGATGGAAGTTAGGTTGGTGATGTGGAATTTCTCCTTCGAATTTGATTTTCTAATGTGAGGGTATGTGAAAGGGGAATTTTCCTAAGGGGTGCAAATTCCCTCCTATACAACTTGTCATCATTTAATCCATTTGTCATTTGGGTTTGCTCCTATATAGAACTAAACCATCATTGTATTATCATGCCTTTGATAAGGACTTTTTTTTTCCTTAAAGATTCTTGAGGTTCATTGGTGTAGCTTTTTCTTGTTGAGGAATATAGCAATTCTTTTTTTGTAGATCTCTTGCATGGAAGGTGTTTTTGTTCATTTTTTGATTCCATGGCTCATTTTTTTCACAATTCTAACATGGTATCAAAGCATGGATTCAGTGAACCCTTTCTTGATTTACGAGGTTTTTTCTTTAACAAGGTTTACATGCTTTATATATGGATTCTCCATTGATTTTTTGCAATTTTTGGAGATGGGAAATTTTTAGGTGTATTTTGGTATGAAAAGGACCTCACTGTTGGATTTAGATCTATTGAGAAAGTTAGATTTTATTTTTTGTTTAGCCTTATTTGGACTCTTTAGGTTAGATCTACGAGGGTTTGAAATAGTTGGTTTTTTCTAGATTCAGAGGGTAGCTATGATTTAGGAGAATTTTGAGTAAAAAAGGGCCTCACTATTGGATTCAAGAGGTTGATTTGACAAATTTTAACTATAAATTCAACTATATTTGACATAAGAATATTTTGGGGAAATATTTTTTGCATAGGGGCCTGTATGGCCCTTATACAACCCTGTGAATGAAAGAAAAAAAAAGAAAAAAAATCAACTAGTCACTTTTTCTTTTCAAATTTCTTTTATTTTAAAATTTGGAAAAAATATTAAAAAAAACATTTTCTTTAAATACCATCAGTGTTTCTTAAAAAAGGGGGCGCATTAATTATGGGTACCCGTAGGGTACCAACACATGTAGGCCCCTACATGCCCTATGTCTTTGTTGGCTACTTATTGTCAACTGGTGACAATCCTTCCCACCAATTTACCCCAACTCTCCAACGAAATTTTCTAACAACCATAAGGTTTTCCCGACACCAATTTTTTTGTTTTCTAACAATTTGAGTTTTCTTGGCTATAGCGACTTCTCCGACCAATTTTTGTAATATTCATTTTCTACAAATAATATTCCATCATTGACAATTTTTCCAGAAAGCCTAATTTTTTTGTTAGCATAGGTATTATTCTTTGGCATATTCTACTAATGTCAGCATGACATCATGTTAACATGAGTAGTACGACCACTAGGAAGGCCCCTTCTAGACCCTTCTTTGGCCCTAAGGGAGGAGTTTTTTCTTTTGGCCATAACTTGGGTGTATGATAATGAAATCGGATGAACAAGATATCGTTGGAAAGCTAGTTCTACCAAATTTCTAGTGGTGTGGATCTCATCACTATTTTCTTCTACTAGTAAATTCTATAGCCTATCAAATTTAGAAGTGTTATTTCCAATCCCAATCTCATAACTTTTGAACTATTTCTCCGTTTTTTTTGCAATTCCAGTGGCGTTAGGATGGTCTCTTAAAGCTCTTCACATTTATCCATTCACCTTTTCTCGAATTCTCTTCAAGTAAATTTTATTTAGTTTTTTGTGTTTTCTCACACTCATGAAAATTATTTGGAAAATCTAGCTCATGGGAACTTGTTATTTGTGTGGCATGACTCATTTTTGGCTATTTTATATTTATTTCTAGTATTTTGTCCTATTTGGCCATTGTAGAAATCTTTTTGATGCACACTATCTTTTGTAGATGCATTGAAATAAGGTGTCATTATGGTGTATACTTTTTGGGGATTTTTCGCATCATGTTGTGTCTTTTGTACTCACACTAGGATATAAAGTTTCATGGGGAGTTGATGTTTTCCTTTGGTTTGCAATCACACCTTTTTCAAGTAAGTGTTTATTCCAGGACAGTAGTGAATCAATGTGATTATTGCCTCATACACGTGTGCCTTTCTTTTCCCACCCTTTTATTTGCATGTTCTTTCTCCTACATTCACTTCTTGATTTCACATAGTTTGAGTTTAGGGTAAGTGCATGGATCTATGACACAATTTTGGCTCTTAAGATGCCACTTTTTTTTTTAAATCAAGAAAATCTGATTTGCATGATAAAATGAAGATAGTTACGCTCAAAATTTCAAGATGCACCAAGAACAAAAGTTGAAATGCTCTGAGTCTAGCTTCTAAGCTACTATTTCTTTTTTAAATTAATGAAGACTAAGGGTCTCAAAAGGGGGGGGGGGTGAAACAGGTCCTATTTTTATCAAAAAAAATAGCATAGCACCTAAGGGCTCCCCCCTTTTTGCTTAAAGTTTTTTTAGAATTTCAAAAATCCCAATGGTGAGAAATTAGCTAACACCATATATTTTATCCTTGTTCTTTCGGATAATTGTTTAATGAATATATAATATTTTATGAATTTTCAAAGTGGGCACATCCTGAAAAGCTGAAATTTGAGTGTGCTCTCTCCTAATTTGTTTGAAAACTAATCGAAAATTGTTTTTTTTTCATCATGTGTAGAATGGAGCCTACTTTCAAAAAGTGTAATTTGTTTCACATTTCTATGAATGAGTAAAAATCTATCCTAAAACTAGCACATGTTGGTTTTTGACCAAAAATGAAGGCATTTACAATAGGAGCCATGGATCAAAACCTTAACTAAATAAAAAGGAAAAAATAATTATATATTTAGATAGCTAAGAGAGAGGTTAACGCTATCACAATATTTTTATAAAATTTCATTGAAATACATGCAAATGAGATGGGGAGCACAAACAAAATATGAAGAAATTTGGAAAATCTTGTCAATTAACACATCCAAAGCAGGTCATTTGGCGAGCGCCAAATTTGGCACTCGCCAAATTACCTACTTTGAACAAAACCTGAATTTCCCCTCTTTTTGTTCGACAACTTTGATAATGCTTAGAGTGCATAGTTTATGATCGTAGATGGACAGTTGAGGTTTTACCTTTCATACACTCTCTAACTCGTTACCCTAATTGGGTAACTCTTTATCCCTCTGAAGTCTCTCTCTTAGGTCTCACTCCCTCCCATGCAATGTAGACTACTCTTTCTCAATCCAATCCTCTCTCTCAAGTCTCTTTCCCTCTCACCAAGGTACCTAAATAAATTTATCCCACTCCAACCCCCTTTTTCACTCTCCCTCTCTCTCCCCCTTTGGTCTTTTTGTCTCTCTCAATCCATCTCCCTCTCTTAGGTTCTTATCTTTCTCTCTTTGTCTCTCTCTTCCAATTCTCTCCCTCCTACCCCCTCTCTCTCTCTTAGGTCTCTCACTCAATCTCTCAATCTCTCTCCCATTCCCTCTCTCTCACTCACTCACTCTATCTCTCTCTCTCACTCTCACTCAAGTATCTCCATCCCCCTCTCTTTATCTCTCACTCTCTCAGGTATCTCCATTCCCCCCCTCTCTCTCTCACACATACACACACTCCCTCTCTCTCCCACTCCCACTCTCTCACTCTCTCTATCTCTCTACCACTCTCTCCCACTCCATCAATCTCCGTCTATCTTAGGTTTCTCCCTCCCACCCCCTCTCCCTCTCTCTCTCTCAAGTATCTTCATCCTACCCCTTATCCCTCTCTCTTTTTCAAGTCTCCCCCTCTTACCCCCTCCCTCTCATAGTCATTCCCTCTATCTCTCTTTGAATCCCTCCCTCTTTAACTCCTTCTATCTCTCTCCCTCTACCTCTCCCTCTCTCTCAAGTATCTCCCTCCAACCACCTCTCCCTCTCTCTCTGAAGTCCCTCTCTCTCTCATGCCATCCATCTCTCTCCCACTCTCTCTCCCTCTCCATCTCCCTCAAGTCTCTCCCTTCCACCACCTCTCCCTCCCTCTCTCCCTCAATTCTCTCTCTCACTCACTCCCTTTATCACTCTCCCACATCCTCTCTCTCTCTCATTCACTCCCTCTATCTCTATCTCTCTCTCAGGTATCTCCCTCCCACCCCCACCCACTCTCTCTATCTCCCTCTCTCTTAGGTATCTCCCCCACCCCCCCTCTCTCTATCTTTCTCACTCCCTCCATCTCTCTCCCATCCCTTTATCCTGAGTACTCCATCTCCCTGCCACCCCTTCACCATCTCTCAATTCTCTCTTTCTCACTCCTTGTATCTATCACATCCCTCTATCACCCACTCCTTTTCTCTCCTACTCTCTTAGGTCTCTCCATCCCACCCCCTCTCTCCCACATTGTCTCTCTCTTCTTCTCTCTCAAGTGTCTCCCTCCCATGCTTTCTCCCTCTCCCTCTCTCTTAGGTTTCTCCCTCCCATCCCCTCTCCCTCCCTCTCTCTCTCACAAGTCTCTCCCTCCTACCTCTCTCTCTCTATGTCTCTCCCTCTCTCTCTCCGACTCTCGATCTCTCTCTCACTCCCTCTATTTGTCTCTCACTCTGTCTCTCTCCCTCCCACCCCCTCTCCCTCTCTCTCTCTCTATTATCTTTGTCCTACCCCCTCTCCCTCTCTCTCTTTGTCAAGTCTCCCCCTCCTACCCCCCCTCCCTCTCATAGTCAGTCCCTCTATCTCTCTTCCACTCCCTCCCTCTCTCACTCCCTCTATCTCTATCCCTCTCCCTATCTCTCAAGTATCTCCCTCCCACCACCTCTCCCTCTCTCTATCCAGTAGAGGGTTTAGGGATTAAGGGTTAAGGGTAGAGGGTTTAGTGTTTAGGGATTACAATTTATGGTTTAAGGGTCGATGGTGTAGGGTTGAGAGAGAGATGGGGGTGTTGAGGGTAGAGGGTAGAGGACTTAGGGGTTTAGGGTTTAGGGTTTAAGGGTTAAGGGTATAGGGTATCCGATTTACTGGTAGAGGGTTTAAGGGTTTAGGGTTTACAGTTTAAGGGTTGAGGGTTGAGAGTTGAGGGTTGCAGGTTGAGGGTAGAGGGTTGAGGGTTGAGGGTAGGGGGTTTAGGGTTAAAGGGTTGAGGGATTAAGGGTTGAGGGTTGAGGGATTAGCATATAGAGTTTAGTTGGGTTTAAAAGGGTTTAAGGGTTGAGGATAAAGGGTATTGGATTTAAGGGTAGAAGGTAGATAGTTTAAGGGTTTAGGGATTAACCTTGTTAAGTGTTGAGGGTTGACGGTTTAAGGGTTAAAGGGTTGAGGGTTGAGGGTAGAGGGTAGAGGATTTAGGGTTTAGGGTTATGTTTTAAGGGTAGAGAGTTTAAGGGTTTAGGATTTAACTTGGTTAAGTGTAGAGGATTGAGGGTAGAGGCTAGAGGCTAGAGGCTAGAGGGTTTAGGGTGCAGGGTTTACAGATTAAGGGTTAAGGTTAGAGGGTTTAGGGTTGTGGGATTATAATTTACGGTTTAAGGGTAGATTGTGTAGGGGTAAGAGAGAGAGGGGGTGTTGAGGGTAGAGAGTAGAGGGTTAAGGGTAGAGGATAGATGGTTTAGGGGTGTAGGGCTTATGGTTTAAGGGTGAAGGGTATAGGGTTTGTAGTTTAAGGGTATAGGGTTTACGTTTTAAGGGTAGATGGTTCAGGGTTTAAGGGTTAAGGGTATAGGGTACAACGTTTAGGTTTCAGGGTTTACAGTTTAAGGGTTGAGGGTTGAGGGTTGATGGTTGAGGGTTAAGGGTTGAGGGTAGAGGGTGTAATGGTTGAGGGATTAAGGGTTGAGGGTTGAGGGATTAGCACAAAGAGCTTAGTTGGGTTTTAAAGGGTTTAAGGGTTGAGGGTAGAGGGTATTGGGTTTAAGGTTAGAGGGTAGGTAGTTTAAGGGTTTATGGTGTTGGTGTTCCAAATCAACAAATCAAATGAATCCTAAAGACTAACCAATGTCTTATATTCAGACTCAAAGATGGATTTGGCCAACTAACAAGATTCAGTCAAAGACTTAAATATCCTACACTTTTGGCTTTGGAGGACCAAGGTGGGTCGACCTTACAATGCCTAAAAACTCAATTGAATCATACATAGACAATGCTTTTTATAGCAGATAATTCCCAATTCAATTATACCTAAGAAAGCACTAAAAACTTCAAATTTGGCTAAATTCTTGGTAAATCAACACTCACTCAGAAATTGGGAGGCAGAACACAACATCAAACCTCAATCGATCAACAAGGATTTAAAATGATTTTTAATTTAAAATATTTCTAATAATGAATCAAGTTGAATAACAAATCAATGCCTAACTCTAGGTCACGGAGTCAAAATACAGGATTATGAAAGGAATTTCATCAGCAAACACACTTCAACCAGTGGACTCAAACTACTAGTGCATTACACCAACATATCCTCTTGTTATCAATAAAATTCTTCTTATTAATTCAACCTGCACACTTGAAATCACAATTATATGTTCAAAGGAATTTAACCATTTATTTGAAATAGACCCATGAACAAATAAAACATTCATAGGGAAACTAAGATGATAAACTCAAAAATAGTTTGTATTATTGAATTCTGAAAATGATTTTAAATGTACAAAGCTGGAGAAAAATTGATGACATTTATGATTTGCTTGCACAAACTGGGTGACATTTACTCATGAAATCAACAATTAGAGTTTTCAGACTCAATTCTAGACTCAGACTCAACATTTCTCTATCTACCCAACCAATAAATAATTTCAGAAAACTTTATAATGAGAAGTGAAGAGAAGAAATAGAAAATAGATGCAGCCCTAAAGCTGATCTATTGAAGACACATGGAAGCTGCTTTCCTGTTGATTAGAAATCTAGAAAAGACTCTCACCTCTCTCTTCCTTCAAGAAACTTTGCTTCCAAGTCTGCCTTCATTCACCTATGTAATAGAAAAAATACTCCAGAGTGAAAAAATATCCACCATTTACCCAGCTGTGTAAAAATGTCCCTGTTTGTTCTCCCATGAAAACCTCGTATTTCTCATTATCTTTCTACACGTTATATTTGCATTTTTCATTTGTGTTCCATTCACATACTCTTTGTTTATAAAGTGAATAATAAATTCACTTTACATATGCTCTTCACCTTTCACCTTCAGTTGAAATATTTACCTTGTGCACTATATTTGAAAAAATAAAACCTGCCCATGAAAATCATTCACCCATGCCTTTGTTTTCCAATAGAAAATTACTTGCACTTTACACTTTACCTCTAGCAAAACATATTACTTTGTAACTTTAATAATGAGGCTTTGATTTATTTTCATTCGGTTGCAAATTGATTTTTCTCATGCCACTTTGAACTCACATTTTTATTAATGTTTTAAAATGGTGGGGAATTTTAAAATATTTTATTTGGGCTATGTAAAAACACTCTACCCGTGTTTCATGTGTTTTACTTTCACTTTATACTTGCCTCTCCACATTTTAAAATTTTGTAGCAAATGGTGAGTACCCTCTTTCACATTTTATATTTAAAAATGTTTTAAAGTAGTGAAAGCCCCATGCATTTTCATCAGGAAACATTTTTAATATGTAAATTTTGTGCCTTTAATATTTCACCAGGCCCACTAGAGCTTTCCCCTCATCATGTCATGAACCCTGCTCATTTCCTATTGCGTTACTTTTATTTATGCGAGGTTGGCGATCAAACATTTCACCTTTAACTTTAAAATGTTTTCTCCTTTTAAATATTTATTTGTTTTTTCTGGAAAAAGCATACCATTTCATTTCATGAAAGTCTTTTATTTCTTTCCGCGTGCACCATGCGCATCTTTAGGTGAGTTAGCGAGGCAGGGAGATGATCTGGCCCTAATTTTTCCATCTGTTTTGTAGCTCATTTCTATGGCAATGGCGACAACATCAAATGTATATAGTACCAACCTCAAACTCCATCTTCCTCCATTGAAGCCATGAAATATAATTTTTTCAAACAATTTGATAGATTTTGACTGCAATGCAAGCTACTCAAAAATGGTGATATCACCAAGCCGTTTTTGACAATGCAAGGGCGTTTTAATGGTTGTAGGCACCCAAAAATCATCCCAAACATGCTTAAAATCTCTACCCAAACATTAGGAATGCTCAGGGGATGAATTTAAAGAATGAGACAACAAATTTGACCTCAAATGGACCCCCAAAAAAGTCTGGTAACTCAAAAATCTGAGAATTGTTCATCCTACAACAATACTCATTGAATTTTCCCACACAAAAGAACCTTGATGGAGAAGAGAAAACCTCAATCTTCATTACAATGGAGATTTTAGATCACCATCATCCTCCCAACATTCTCCCCACACACCTCGCAAGCTTCTGCAAAAGCTTATTTTAATTCTGTGAGGCTTGCGGGAAGCATTGTTGTGCATAGGAAAATTAATTTTATAAAGTTGAAGTTTATAAAACATAGAGTATATTTAAATTTCCCTAAAATGACTTTATTCTTGTACTTTATTCCTTTTTATAATATTTAAAACGTGCAAGATATTTTAAATATGTGTAATTTGGACATTAGGAAATAATGAAAAATTTAATTTCGACTATGACCCAAATAGGGAAAATTTATTGTGGGAAAACTAGTACACATTGTTGATGGTGTTTTCTGCATAGCAAGAACTTAGACAGAATATGATATCCTATCTCTCTTGAAAGGTAAATCACTATGGGAAAAGAGATAACCCCAAGGTCTCTAATGTCAGGTCTTGACAATGCAACAAAACAACTCAGTGATAAATGTGAAAATGCTGGTAATCACAATGGGACCTTACTACAAGCAAACATTGGACTTTGAATTTATCTGATCTAAACCATAAATTGATACTTTGAAACTTGATTGGAACCCTAATAATAAAGAAACAACAAAAGATAAAGGTTTTAGAGATAATTCTAATACTACTTCTAGCCCTAAGGTTGAAAATGCCTAAAGATAAAATGCTCAAAATGGACCAATCTCTCATAAACTACTTTCTGTTTGACCCAAATGAATCTGCAATTTCATAGAAATAGTGCAATCTTCTAAGGTATTTAAAGATTTTCAAATTATAAACATTCATTCAACCAATTCTATTGCAATTAAGATGAACAAACTCTTATAACTGAACTAAGCACAATTGTAAGTCCAGGCTAACTTTGGAAAGCAACTAACAATCAACTAACTACAAAATGTATGGACTAGAGATCGCTACAACATTCCAAACATGAAAGCCTAAGAATTATCAAACCATTTACCATAAACTCATAAGCAATCTGAAAGATAGAACAACAAGAATCATGCCAGATGAAATTCCAAAAGATAGATACCAAACACAATATCTTTCTTATATTAAATCATCCAAAGTAGTAACAACTCTAGCTTTCTATTACAACACTTGCTTAGGAATAAACCCTAATTTGCTCTAATATCACTTGTCTTCTTTCTCTCTATCCTCCTATATGCCTATCTATCCCTATCTCTACCTCTTCAAATGAGGCAACATGCCAGTTTTTATAGAGAATCCCTAAGATAGGTCTGCCCAAAAGACAATTTACAATAAAACATGACCTACAAGAGGTCGGCCCAAAAGGATAATTCGAACATATGAAATGTGCCATTGGCACCAATTTCATCCAAAACTGCCAAGATACCAAACGGGTAGGCCCAATACATGTGAATAATGGGAAGCACAAATCTCGATGTAACCCTATATAGCTACTCCCCATCTTTGTCCTTAGCTTTATCTTCTTCACCATGTATGGCCAACAAAACTCTATCTAGCTTAGCAATAGGTGGCATAGGCAAAACCCTAATCCTTCTTTCAAGGGACTTGATATCATCTCTCGCTTGCCTAACTGCAGCATCCAAATTGGTCTTACTAGCCAAATATCTATCTATAACTGCAATATAGGTTGTAGCATCATCCAATTGGTGTCCAGTAACTGGTCCTTCATTGACTGGAGAATAAACATCTCTCCACCATTCCCTAATTTGCTCCAAACTGAGATGTTTCAGAGCAAACTTATTCCTTCCAAGCATGACCTTAAAGAATGAAATACACCTATCATAGATACTAGTCAAGGTATCCTCAATCTATCATGCCTACTTATGAATCTTTTTCAGGGCCTTCTGCCTCATTTGTAGGACTTCAAACCATTCCCAAGGTTCAGAAACTCTTGGAAAAGGAAGAATCCTGCACTGTACCAATTTGTCCTCAGTAAATCCCATGATTGTTGTAGTCTTCTGCAGGAGGAGGTTGGTATCCACATTATCCTGAGCTAGGACAGCCTTCAACCAATCTACTGATCTCTTTGCATCTCCTCCAGTTGACAATATGCTCTTAATAACATCATATCCCTTTACAATATTGTCGAAGTCACAAATCTGCCTAGTGACTTCCAACAATATGACATGATCAGTTGGATATCTAGGGAGTCTGAAGAGAGCCCTCTGAAAACCATCAATCCTGATGTATGAGAAAGTTGGGAACTGGATAAACCATGCCCCATATCTCCTTATCAATTCCTTTGCCTTATCAGAAATTCTCATATGCTCTGCACCTTGGAGTAATCTAGTGATGTACATTGTGAAAGTATCATTAGATCTCCTGTAACTTCCTCCAGTCAGGTGTAATTGTGGATATACCTCATAGATGGCATCCTACCCAAAAATACCCCTAGTGCTCAACCCCTTGTATGGGTGAAGTCTGGCCAATGAATACACTAGGTAAGAGGTCATGGTGAAATTCTTGGTTTGCAAGACATTACATAATTGTTGATGGATCACAGCACTGATAACACCTACCCAATGATTTTCAATTCCTTGCTCCATTCTAGCAATCACATTAAACATCCAGTCTCAAAAACACCTGCACTCTTCAATCCCACCAACCTGCTGAGAAGAGTGATGAAATTGTGGTACTCTCTCTTGAACTTAAGCCTAAATAGTTTCTTAGGCAACTTGGAGAAATGAGATTTGGGCTTCTCTAGCCAAGATTTGATCACCTATTGAGATTTGACTATATTCTCCTCATAATACTTTTTGGCAACATCTATGTCGAAGCCCACCACATGGGACTTATCAGGCATGTCAAAGGTGGCAACAATAGATATAGGACTGAAACCTGCAAGAATCTAGCCTTGGGGACCAATTATTCCCTGTGTCCCTCTATCATAGTTTCTGGAACACTCAAGCACTAGCTCGTAGCACTGCAGTGTAGAAGGAAAACCTGCCACATGAGCTAGCCTAGAGTCCACCATTCTTTTTGCCAACAGAGGAGGGCTTGGTGCTGACATCTCAGCCTTGAACTCCTCATAGTCACACATGCCTACATTTGTATCTGTGATTCCTAACCAAATTGAGGTCAGCTTGCTATCATGAATCCAACTCCTTATATCTAATTTCACCTTCTCTGCATCTGAAATGGAAGAAGTCTCCACACTTGGATCTGTGGCCTTTCCCTTTCCTTAACCAGCAACATCTTATCCTGATCCTGCCTGTAAACACATAAAGATGACCACAATCAAATCCGCAAGAAACAATAAGTGCAGAAGATTAATACCTCAAAGTTTGGGATTTAGCCCCCCTCGCGGATTCTACACTGAAGAGGATTTTCGGGAAAATCTAGACCAGGCAGATTCCAGCGAACCAAACATACAAAATCCCATAATATCATTTAAATTCATCAAGTAACAAAGGAAAACCATTAGAAACACTTAGCATAAGCTCCTTAAATCAATCAAAAACATCATCAATAAATAGATCCTTGCATAAACATCAAATTCAACCTTTTCCCAAAAAACCTGGAAGAATCCGCCAAAGGTGGATTTTGGTGAAAACAACACCAATTACAGCCAATTTGGGAAAAAGGAGAGACCTCAAAACATTTGGGAAAATCCGGAGTGAACAGATTTTGGCGAAATCCGGATATATGAAAATCAAAGGGGGAAATCGGTAAAATGACCCGACTACGGACCTCGGGAAAATCCGGAGGAAGTGGATTTTGGCGAAATAAATGAAATCCGAGAAAAAGTGGTAAAAGAGAAAAGGGAGAGAAAAGTCAGGGAAATCCGAGGGAAACAGAACTCCACGAGGACCTCAAAAATTCGAACCTGTCCACATTCTCACTACTTTTACCAAAACTATTTAACAACTCTGGATCTCAAGCCTGCATTTTGACAATGATTTGACCTAGACCTCCAATGAATAAAACATGAATTCAAGATGCTCCTGAGAGCAATTTGAGGAGGATTGGCCATGCCCTAGGTCAAGAACCCTAAAATGTCTACCATGAAAGCATAGGGAACAATGCACAACTTAGAATTGAGAGCCCTAAAACCAATGCAAGCCAACACCCAAATGAGAAGTAATACCAGAGTAAGAACGTACATCAATAACCAACCAAGCAGATTGGTAAAGCAACACAAAGCCCCTGAAATGCCGAAACGAGATGTACATGCCCAAGGACACCAGGGAATCATGAAAGACCCATAAATAAATGAAGCAAATCAATCGAAAACAACAGAGTAAAAGATCGATTCAACATACCATGAAAGGGCAAGGGCCGAAACATACCATTTATAGTTTAAGGGTAGATGGTGTAGGGTTGAGAGAGATATGGGGGTTGAGGGTAGAGGGTTAAGGGTAGAGGGTAGAGGGTTTAGGGGTTTAGGGTTTAAGGGTTTAAGGTATAGGGTATATGGTTTAAGAGTAGAGGGTTTAAGGGTTTAGGGTAGATGGTAGAGGGTTTAAGGGTTAAGGGTATAGTATACAGGGTTTAAGGGTTGAGGGTTGAGCATTGAGGGTTGAGCATTGAGGGTTGAGGGTTGAGGGTTGAGGGTTGAGGGTAGAGGGCAGAGGTTAGAGGGTAGAGAGTTGAGGGTTGAGGGATTAGCATAGAGAGTTTAGCTGGGTTTAAAAGGGTTTAAGGGTTGAGGGTAGAGGGTAGATAGTTTAAGAGTTTAGGGTTTAACCTAGTTAAGGGTTTAGGGTAGAGGTTTTTAGGGTTTAAGGGTTGAGGGTTGAGGGTAGAGGATAGAGGTTTTAGGGTTTAGGGTTTAAGGTTTATAGTTTAAGGGTAGAGGATTTAAGGGTTTACGGTTTAACCTAGTTAAGGGTAGAGGGTTGATGGTTAGGGGTAGAGGGTAGAGGGTTTAGGTTTTAGGGTTTATGGATTAAGGGTTAAGGGTAGAGGGTTTAGGGTTGAAGGATTATTATTTATGGTTTAAGGGTAGATGGTGTAGGGTTGAGGGAGAGAGGGGGGTGTTGAGGGTAGAGATTAGAGGGTAGAGGGTAGAGGGTAGAGGGTAGAGGGTTTAGGGGTTTAGGGTTTAGGTTTTAAGGGTTAAGGGTATAGGGTTTACAGTTTAAGGGTAGATGGTTTAAGGGTTTAGGGTAGATGGTAGAGGGTTTAAGGGTTAAGGGTATAGGGTACAGGGTTTAGGGTTTGCAATTTACGGGTTGAGGAATGAGGGTTGAGGGTTGAGGGTTGAGGGTTGAGGGTTTAAGGGTTGAGGGATTAAGGGTTGAGGATTGAGGGATTAGCATAGAGATTTTAGTTAGGTTTAAAATGTTTTTAGGGTTGAGGGTAGAGGGTATTGGGTTTAAGAGTAGAGGGTAGATAGTTTAAGGGTTTAGGGTTTAACTTGGTTGAGGGTTGAGGGATTAGTGTAGAGATTTTAGTTGGGTTTAAAAGGGTTTAAGGGTTGAGGGTAGAGGGTATTGGATTTAAGAGTAGAGGGTAGATATTTTAAGGGTTTAGTGTTTAAGGGTTTAAGCATTAAGGGTATAGGGTACATGGTTTAGGGTTTAGTGTTTACATTTTAAGGAATGAGGGTTGAGGGTTGAGCATTGAGGTTTGAGGGTTTAGGGTTTAAGGGTTGAGGGATTAAGGGGTGAGGGTTTAAGAGTTTAAGGGTTAAGGGTATAGGGTTTCTAGTTTAAGGGTAGAGGGCTTAAGGGTTTAGGCTAGATGGTAGATAGTTTAAGGGTTAAGGGAATAGGGTATAAGGTTTAGGGTTAGGGTCTACAATTTTAGGGTTGAGGGTTGATATTTTAGGGTCAAGGGTTGAGGATCGAGGATAGAGGGTAGAGGGTTAAGGGTTAAGGGTAGAGGGTTTAGGTGTTAGGTATTAAGGGTTAAGGGTAGAGGGTGTAGGGTTGAGAGAGAGAGAGGGGGGTTGAGGGTAGAGGGTTTAGGGGTTTAGGGGTTTAGGGTTTAGGGTTTAAGGGTTTAAGAGTTTAGGTTTTAGGGTAGAGGTTAAATGGTTAATGGTATAGGGTAGAGGGTTAAGGGTAGAGAGTAGAAGCTTTAGGGGTTCAGATTTTAGGGTTTAAGGGTTTAGGGTTCAAGGTTTATAGATTAAGGGTAGAGGTTAGAGGGTAGAGGGTTAAAGGTAGAGGGTAGAGGGTAGAGGGTTTAGGGATTTAGGGTTTAAGGGTTTAAGGGTTTAGGGTTTATGGGTCTATCCCTCTATCTCTCCCACTCCCTCTCTATCTCTCTCTCACTCCCTCTATCTTTCTCCCTCTCTCTCTCTCTTTGGTCTTTCCCTTCCACTCCCTCTCCCTCTCTCTCTCAAATATCTCCATCCTACCCCCTCTCCTCTCTCTCTTTGTCAAGTCTCCCCTTCCTACCCTCTCTCCCTCTCCAGTCACTCCCTCTATCTCTCTTCCACTCCCTCCCTCTCTCCTCCCTCTATCTCTCCCTCTCCCTCTCTCTCAAGTAGATCTCCCTCCCACCCTCTTTCTCTCAAGTCCTCTCTCTCTCTCTATCTCTCACTCTCTCTCTCTCTCCCTCTCTCTCAAGTATATCCCTCCCACCCCTCTCCCTCCCTCTATCTCTCTCAATTCTCTCCTCCTACCCTCTCCCTCTAGCAAGTCTCTCTTTGTCTCTCTCACTCACACCCTCTATCTTTCTCCACATCCTCTCTCTCTCACTCCCTCTATCTCTCTTCTCTCTCTCTCCTCTCTCTCAAGTATCTCCCTCCCACCCCTCCTCTCTCTCTCTCCCTCTCTCTCAATTAGCTCCCCCCACCCCCCCTCTCTCTCTATCTCTCTCTCACTCCCTCCATCTCTCTCCCATCCGTCTATCCTAAGTATTTCCTCTCCCCCGAGTTCTCCCTCTCCCTGCCACCCCCTCTCCATCTCTCGAGTCTCTCTCTCACTCCTTGTATCTCTCCTATCCCTCTATCTCCCACTCCCTATATCTCCTACTCTCTTAGGTATCTCCCTCCCATCCCCTCTTTCTCACTTTATCTCCCTCTCCTTCTCTCTCAAGTTTCTCCCTCATACCCTCTCTCCCTCTCCCTCTCATAGGTTTCTCCCTCCTCTCTCTCTCAAGTCTCTCCCTCATCCCCCCATCTCTCTCTGTCCATATCTATGTCTCTCCCTCCCTCTCTCTCAATTTCTCCCTCTCTCTCTCTCTATCTCTCTCTCTCTCACTCCCTCTCACTCCCTCTCTCTCTCTCACTCCCTCTATCTCTCTCTCACTCTATCTCTTTCACTCTCTCTCAAATCTCTCCCTCCTACCCCATCTCCATCTATCTCTCTCTTAAGTATAGTTTTCCTACCCCCTCTCCATGTCTCTCTTTGTCAAGTCTGCCCCTCCTTACCCCTCTCCCTCTCACAGTCACTCCCTTTATCTTTCTCCCACTCCCTCCCTCTCTCACTCCCTCTCCCTCTCCCTCTCCCTCTCTCTCAAGTATCTCCCTCCCACCACCTCTACCTCTCTCTCTCAAGTAGAGGGTTTAGGGTTTAGGGTTTAGGGATTAAGGATTATGGGTAGAGGGTTTAGTGTTTAGGGATTATGATTTGTAGTTTAAGGGTAGATGGTGTAGGGTTAAGAGAGAGAGATGGGGGTTGAGGGTAGAGGGTAGAGGGTAGAGGGTTTATGGGTTTATGGGTTTATGGTTTATGGTTTATAGTTTAAGGGTTTAAGGGTTAAGGATATTGGGTATATGGTTTAAGGTTAGAGGTGGTGTAGGAGCACATAATAGTTCATCATAGGAAGGATGTCTAGAAGGTCATGTTTAACCAATTTGCCTAGGTCAATTTATGTCCCTATTCACATTCCTTCATGATTGTGGCTTAGTGGTAGGTGTGATTAGGTGTTGTCTTGGTAAAGGTCATGTTGACCATTGGATAAGTTTTGTGGTTTTGGCTACAAGGAAGGCTTAAGACCTTTTTAGACCTTTCTAGGTGTTAGTTTTTCTAAAGTCTGCAAATAAAGCTTAATGGAAGCCACAAGCGGCCAAGGAGTAGTTAAGACTGAGCCTAACTATTTTTGTAACCTATTTATGGCGTGCCTCAACCTAAGAGCAAGGTTGGAAGCAATTACATTGTTTGGAGTTTTTGAATTCAAGAAAACAAAGTGGTGTTTTGGTGTGAAATATTGTTTTTGCATTGTATTAGAGATTGAATGGATTAAATTGGATATTGTAGGTGGTGTAGGATGTAGAAAACTTGTGGATTAAGCATCATGTGGTAGGGATTTAGTTTCTAAGTTTAGTTTCAAGTTCTATTGTAGATAGTTGTTTCTTTGCATTTGTTGATCTGACAGTTTGTTTGTAGAAAATGGAGGTTTAGATCACATTCCCCCTATACATAATGTACGGCTTCTTGGGAATTGTGACTAGACTCCATTATTGTATATATGCTAGGATTAGGAGTCTTTAATAGTTTAGAAAACACCATGGAAGTCTTCTCCTAGGCGAGTCGGGAAGTGTCTAGCTAGGGAAGACAAGGAGTGCAAAGAACTTGATTTGCAGGGGTGATCATTTCATATCAAGTCATGGTGTGGAGAGGGCAACCAAATTCCTTGCAAAGACTTAGCATGGAGGAGGGAGCTCCACCAATCCACTTGGTGAGAGAAAATCGTGACAGTCTGCTGTGTGGTTAAGGAAAGGGCTCAAAAAGGCCAAATTTGCTAAATTGAAGGTCCAACCTGTGTATGGACAGTTGAGAGTTAAGACCACTAAAATCTTAGAGTGGTAGGCATGAGGACCAAGAAACCCAAGGAAAGATCCTATGTTCTTTGGAAAAATTTGGAGTTCTGTCTTGTTTTCTTGGAGAAGGAGGCTAATTGGGGCTCCTAGGCTAGTAGCCTTTTTAACCCTAAATGAGGGTTTGGTAGAAGCGATGGAAAAATGAAGTTAGGTGGACCCTCAAGAATCATGGTGAGATGGATTGAACCTAAGAGAAGCATCTCCACACCCCTGCAAAGCTGAGATCTAGTATCAGGAGTAGGTTAGCCTTTAGGGTGGATTAAGGGCTAAGGGAAGAATTGCAAACAAAGCACCAAGGTTGACTTGGTTGGAAGAGTATGTGATGGTAGCTGGGTTGGCAAGGAGAACCAGGGGAGCCTAGTTAAGAGGTAGGTCCTATAGGTTAAGGTGGTGGAATGAGACACCATAGGGGTCTTCCAAGTAAGACCTAGAGTAGGAATCAGTGATTGATTCCTCCAACCTCCCTATCAAGAGGGTTTAAGGGTTTAGGGTAGATGGTAGAGGGTTTAAGGGTTAAGGGTATAGGGTACAGGGTTTAGAGTTTAAGGGTTGAGGGTTGAGGGTTGAGGGTAGAGTGTTGAGGGTTGAGGGTTGAGAGTTTAAGGGTTGAGGGTTGATGAATTAAGGGTTGAGGGTTCACGGATTAGTGTAGAGAGTTTAGTTGGGTTTAAAAGGGTTTAAGGGTAGAGGGTAGAGGGTATTGGGTTTAAGGGTAGAGGGTAGATAGTTTGAGGGTTTAGGGTTTAACCTTGTTAAGGTTTGATGGTTAAGGGTTGAGGGTTGAGGGTAGAGGGTAGAGGGTAGAGGGTTTAGGGTTTAGCATTTATAGTTTAAGGGTAGAGGGTTTAAGGGTTTAGGGTTTAACTTGGTTACAAGTAGAGGGTTGATGGTTGATGGTAGAGGGTTTACAGATTAAGGGTTAAGGGTAGAGGGTTTAGAGTTTAGGGATTATGATTTATAGTTTAAGGGTAGATGGTGTAGTGTTGAGAGAGAGGGGGGTGTTGAGGGTAGAGGGTAGAGGGTAGAGGGTTTAGGGGTTTAGGGTTTAGTGTTTAAGGGTTTAAGGGTTTAGGGTTCGGGGTTTATGGTTTAAGGGTAGAGGGTTAAGGGTATAAGGTAGAGGGTTAAGGGTAGAGGGTAGAGGGTAGATGGTTTATGGGTTTAGGGTTTAGGGTTTAAGGGTTTTGGGTTGAGGGTTTACGGTTTAAGGGTAGAGGGTAGAGGGTTTAGGGGTCTCTCTCTCTCTCTCCCAATCCCTCTCTCTCTCACTCCCTCTTTATTTTTCCCACTCTGTCTCTCTCTCTGGTCTCTCCTTTCCAGCCCCTTTACTTCTCTTTATGTCTCTCAATTATCTTCGTCTTACGCCCTCTCCCTCTCTCTCTTTGCCAAGTCTCCCCCGCCAAGCCCATCTCCCTCTCATAGTAAATCCCTCCATCTCTCTTCCACTCCCTCCCTCTCTCACTCCCTCTATCTCTATCTCTCCCTCTCCCTCTCTCTCAAGTAGATCTCCCTCCCACCACCTCTCCCTCTCTCTCTCAAGTCCCTTTCTCTCTCTCACACCCTCTATATCTCTCCCACTCTCTCAAGTCTCTTCCTCCCATCCTCTCTCCCTCCCTTTATCTCTCTCAAGTCTCTCCCTCCTACCCCCTCTGCCTCTATCAGGTCTCTCTTTGTATCTCTCACTCACTCCCTCTATCTCTCCCCCACACCCTCTCTCTCTCTCACTCCCTCTATCTCTCTCCCTCTATCTCTCTCTTAGGTATCTCCATCCCACCTCCTCTCACTCTCTCCCTCCCTCTCTCTCAAGTATCTCCCTCCAACCCCTCTCTATTTCTCTCTCTCTCTCGCTCCCTCCATGTCTATCCCATCCCTCTATCCTGAGTACTCCCTTTCCCATGAGTACTCCCTCTCCCTACCAGCCCCTCTACCTCTCTTAATTTTCTCTCTCTCACTCCTTGTATCTCCCCCATCCCTCTATCTCCCACAACATCTCTCTTCTAATCTCTTAGGTCTCTCCCTCGCACCCTCTCTCTCCAACTTTGTCTCCCTCTCCTTATCTCTCAAGTGTCTCCCTCCCACCCTCTCTCCCTCTCCCTCTCTCTTAGGTTCCTCTCTCCCACCCCCTCTCCCTCCCTCTCTCTCTCAAGTCTCTCCCTCCTACCCCCCCTCTCTCTGTCTCTGTCTCTATGTCTCTCTCTCTCTCTCTCCCACTCCCTCTCGATCTCTCACTCCCTCTATCTCTCTCTCTCATCCCTCTATCTGCCACTCCCTTTCCTTATTCTCTCTCTCTCCCCCTCTCAGGTAGGAGGGAGAAACTTGAGAGAGATTGAGAGGGAGTGAGGGAGAGAAAGAGGGCTGAGGGTAGAGGGTAGAGGGTAGAGGGCTCAATCGTTTAGGTTTTGAGGGTTGAGGGTTGAGGGTTTAGAGTTGAGTGTTTAAGGGTTTAAGGGTTGAGGGTATAGGGTTGAGCGATTATGGTAGAGAGGGAGGAATGGATGGAGGGAGAGATGGAGGGAGAAGTGGGATAGAGAGGAGATAAGAGGAGGGAGGGACAAAGATAGGTCACTTTTCCAAATAGGTTTTCTCACCATTTTAGACCCCCCCAAATAAGCCACTTTTCCAAAGGACCTATACCTTAAAATTTAATTTTTACCCAAATTTTGATTGGGCAACACTCACCAACTAGCAAAACCCCAAATTATACTATTACTTTGCAGAGAAAAATTTCCCAAACCACCCTACCATGACACCATCATTTCTTGCTCTTTACATGGGGTTTTATTGAAAAGGAATCTTCCATGGCACTCCTAACCCAACCAATACCTCCAACACTTCATAAAATACTTGTACAAACTCAAAAGGATAGAAGATATTTGCGACCCCCAAATTTCCTATCATTTTCCCAGTCAAACCAATCAATTTCACCCAAATTAGGTCACTTTTTCAAAGGGACTCTACTTTAAGCTTTCTATTTCACTCAAAATTCAATTTGGGAGCCTTCTACATGTGTTCAAACCAAAGAATCAACCATTTACCCTCAAACAATCATTCACCCAAGCACTAAATCACAAAACCCTTTGTTTAAGCCAAATAACCTAGGGCTTATTGAAAATCACACATCCATCCGTCGTAAAAACTTGCCAATACCTCAAATAGGTCTAAATATGTTTGTCCAAACTTAATTCATCAAGAAATAACATTGTCGAACCTTTTTACACACTTTACTCTCTCAAAACCTTACTATTTCACATCAAAAACACAAATTTTCACTTTAGGGCTTCATGTCCAACAGAACACTCAACCTCCCCTGCACAAATTCCACATTCCCACACTAGTTTATATATGTTGAAAACCCATTCCTCAAGTTACAATGGCCACAATGAGAGGAATGGGTCAGTTTACCATATTAAATGACTTTCAAACCTTATTTGGCAACATCTTGACTCATTCATCCTAACTAGACTCAACTCATAAAATGGAGGAAAATGTGCTTTACACCATATTCCCTATTAGTGTTTGATGTCATATGCATTTACAACTGTCATTGATCCTTTTGTGATTGTAGGTAATACTGAATTTTTTCAAATTTTAAGAAAAAGAACGACATCGATTGTTGGTGCAAGTGTTCAGTGGTATGAGAAACATTGGTTGCTGGTGCATTTTATGGTTATCAATCTTCTCTTTATTTTCCATCTTGTAGATTTATCAGATTCTTATATGCTACATGTTTTATGTTAGTTGTGCTAGTGATATATTTAAAATTTATATGTACGATCATCGAGATATGAGAAAGTAGCGAAAGATGGGCCACATCACCATTGTAGGACCTTCAATAGACCTCCTTATCTATCATGCATGAAGGTGATATTAGGTCTTGTCAGGTGTATGACTGAAATTATTTAGTTATTTCTCTTTTAATGATTTTTTATGAGTCCATGTCTAAGATTGGTAGGCTTTTGCAGGTTTTTTGTGGACCAAATTCCTATGAGAGTACACAACCATGGAGAGGCTACTACCTATGTGTTTCCTAGGGAGCAGGGGATGTACATGTTTTGAAGCATTTTGGAATGCAAATGACCAGGCCACCTGAGGTAGTTTGGAGGAAAGAAATTGGTCAACAACTCCTTTTGTTTCTTCTTGTACAAGATATTTCATGATTTGGGTTGCAAATGGGAGGATTATTTCCCTTCATGTATTGCTACAAGTATTGAAAAATGAGAATATTTTCAAGATTTCTTCCATCACTATTGTAATATTTGTCATTGAATTAGTGTATTTTCTTATATACAAAAGTTATAAGAAATTAATACATGGGTATGTGTAGGATCATCATGGAAAAAACAGGCGCTTAAGTGGCAATAAAAAGACAGAAAATCAGAGTTAGACAACTTGACATAAAAATTTGAATAAGTTATCTATATTATTTTAAAAAAATGTAAAAATAGAATCTGTAGAAAATTGAATGTAGTTTATAAAACACCACACCTTTATTTTTTATTTTTAAATCTATTTGGTGAAAAATTGAAATTTCAATGCAGTAGTATTTAAATTTTAGGGTAAAAATAAGAAGTAGGTGTCTGTCTGACCACCCTAACGACAATGAAATGATAATATTTTTTTATAATATTTTAGATATAAGTAGAGGACTCATGTCCCAATGTGATGCATATTTTTTTTATAATTTTTTTCCAAGTTAATAATTAATTATGAATTTTTAATTACAACTTTTAAAAAATATAAAAGCTCATCTGTCTAACCACCTTAACTTGGTCAAAAATTCATGAAATTCAATTTTTTTTTTTTAATCCTATAGTATGCAAAGAATAGAATGTGACGCATGTTTCGGATTGAAAAAATGTGATACTGTTTGAAAGTTATAGATTTTTTTCAATTAGCCTATCAATCAAGACAATATTTGTAATTCTAATATAAAATGAATAATAATTATTTATTAAATTCAAAGTAAAACATAATTTATATTGGTGGAAAGCTGAGAATCTCCTCTAAAAACCCTTTTCGTTTCATGAATTTTGGGTAAAAAAAAAGTCATCAGCCACATGGACCATCATATGACTTACATATCACCACTTTTTGGCCCATCATGATCCTGCACGTACCCAAATGCAAATATGTATATTCCTTAATATATGCCTCAATTAAATGTGTATATTACATTTAAAATTAGTCACAATGCTTCATGGTTTAAATTTAAATTTTTCTTCAAGAAAAATCGTGTGGATTTATGACAAAGAATGAAATAATGTCTAATATAATTATAGAAAGGCATATTTTATTGCCCCTACCTTGTCAATCCTACCGAATTGGCAAGCTAGTGAGCTCACTAGCTTGACATTTCTATAGGTTTGACAAGGTAGGGGCAGCATATGCCTCATAGAAATTGATGCAACTTAGGTTATCTCTAACATACCTTAATTCCACCTAAGACTCCTTTAGAGCAACTTGCTAAAAACTTGAAAACAACACCGTCGAAGGCCTCAATTGGGCCAGATTTATAAAGAGAATGTGTTTTAAACTTTTCCTTTCACCAAAAACGTGATTGAGTAGGACTCACCTTCCAAAGGAAACACCTAATCCACAACCTTTAGGGCAAGATAGGCCCGACAACACCCCAAACAATAAAGCCCTCACTTTTCACAATATACCCTAGGGCTTATTGAAAAACTATGCTCCAGACCTTCTCAAACCTCAAAAGTAATTCAAAAAATTTGGAGTAACCCTACAAATGCTTGAAAGAACAATAAAAATGACTGCCCTCAATCATTTCACACTTTTACCCTCTCTAACCTCACTTTTTCATGTAAAAACAGCCCAAATGCCACCTAGGGCATCACCAAAAATTAGTATCTAGACCTCCCCTGCTCAAGAAACAATGATTTCTTTTTTTATCTATCTCAACTAATCCTATCCACCAAGTTACAACATCATACAGTGGGTGGAAGGCTTAAAACACCATTTTCAATGCACTCAAACCCTTGAAATAGGGCTCATAGACCGACCTCTAGTAAAATGCCTATTAAATGCACAAAATTGAATGAAATTTCTTCAAACCAAGTTTGTGAAATAGTTAACTCTACTAACCACTAGTTTCCTTTAAGAATTAAGCACAACCACCCTATACAGAACCATACAGTACCAATAAACTTCAAATATTCTAGAAAAACTCAAAAAATGGCATGGAAATAATAAGATTTTATTGTTTTTCTTTCTAAATTGGTTTATCCAACCTAAAAATTGAACATAAGAAGCCTTTTAAAACATGAAAAATACCAACTACCATCGTACAATTGACTCCAACCAATTTTCAAACTCGTTATGGCTGTTGGAGTATAAAATTGCACGTTTTTACATATTCTTGTTGACAACATTTTTGCTCATTTTGCAATATTTTGCAATTTGACCCTCCTAGACTCCTAAAAAATTAGAGATGGTCTACCTAGACCTTATTGAATCAAAAAAATATGACCTCACACTGGAAGAAAATGACATTCAACCTATCTTGAAAACTTTTATCAAACTTGGCAACATTTTCACTATGATTTGCAACTTCCACAAAATGGAAACAGAAGACCTTAAAACTTCACCAATTATATTTGAATGGTCATAATGGACCTTATTGGACAAATAAACCCAAACAACCTTGAATCACTTGGATAATGTTTGATTCTTTGGCAAGCTGAGATAGGTGTGGGAATAGAACTTTCAATAAACCCTCCCTAAATTTGCTAAATATGAAGGTTTTGTGAAAAGTGCACTCTATGACCGGTTCTTTGGCTAAATGTTGTATATTTGGTGGTTTTAGAGGCTGGTTAATGAATTTATACAATAACCTCACTCATTTTTCACTATCTTGGAGGCATTTGCCCATGGTGGTGAATTCTTGCTTGGGGAAAAAGTTGTCAAAAGCAAGTAGTTGAAAGTTGCAAAGTGGTGTAACTTTTGTTCTGCAACTTGTCTGACCAAACAAACTATTTTAATGTCCCTAGGTGGGTATGTTTACACTAGGCATGGTCCTATTTGACACTGAAATAGGTGGAATCGCTCTGAGCTACGTTCAACTGACAGAATCCCTTAAGAGTCCAAAGTGCAAAATGGCTGTGAACTTTAGCATGCTCATATTTATACATCGTTACACTTAGAAAATTTTGGTCTAGGCCTATAGGATCATGTTGGGCCCCTCTACAATAATGTCACTCAGTATTTCTATCTCAAGGGCCTTTTCCTGTGGTGGCGATTTCTCGCTTGGGTAAATAGTTGTCAAATGCAGGTAGTTGAATGTTGCAAAGTGGCGCAACTTCCATTCTACAACTCGTGTGACCAAACAGGTTGTTTTGAAATGTTTGGGTGGGTACGTTTACGCTAGGAATCATCCTATTTCATAGTAAACCATGCGAAATCACTCTGAGCTACGTTCAACCAACAAAATCCCTTAAGATTCCAAAGTGCAAAATGGCTGCAAACTTCATTATGCTCGTATTCAGACACCATGATGCCTAGAAACTTCTCATCTAAGCCTATGGGATAATGTTGGGCCCCTCTACAATAACCTCTCTCATTTTTTATTATCTTAGAGGCCTTTTCCCGTGGTGGAAAATTGTTGCTTGGGGAAAAAGTTGTCAAATGCAAGTAGTTAAAAGTTGCAAAGTGGTGTAACTTTCGTTTTGCAACTTGTGTGACAAAAAAAATTGTTTTTACATGTCTAGGTGGGTACATTTACGCTAGGCATGGTCCTCTTTTGTACTGAAACATGCAGAATCACTACGAACTACGTTCAACTGACAAAATCCTTTAAGAGTCCAAAGTGCAAAATGGCTACAAACTTCAACATACTCGTATTCAGACACCATGATGCATAGAAAATTATCATCTGATTGTATGGGATCATGTTGAGCCCCTCTATAATAACCTCTCTCTATTTTTTCTATCTCGGAGGCATTTTCCCGTGGTGGTGAATTATCTCTTGGGAAAAATTTATCAAATGCAAGTAGTTGAAAGTTGCAAAGTGGTGCAACTATCATTCTACAACTCATGTGACCAAATAGACTATTTCGACGCATCCGGGTTGGTATATTTACGTTATGCATGATCCTCTTTCACACTGAAACAAGTGGAATCGCTTCGAGCTACATTCAACCGACAAAATCCCTTGAGAGTCCAAAGTGCAAAATGGTTGCAAACTTTAGCATGCTCGTATTCAGACATCATGATGCTTAGAAACTTCTCATCTAAGCCTATGGGATCATGCTAGGCCCCTCTATAATAAATTCTCTTGGTTTTTGCTATTTTGGAGGCCTTTTCCCGTGGTGACGAATTCTCGCTTGGGGAAAAAGTTGTCAAATGCAAGTAGTTGAAAGTTGCAAAGTGGTGCAACTTTTATTCTGCAACTCATGTGACCAAATGAACTAGTTTGACATGTCTGGGTGGGCACATTTAGGCTAGGAATGGTCCTCTTTTTCATTGAAACACGTAGAATCGCTTCGAGCTACGTTCAACCAACAAAATCCCTTAAGAGTCCAAAGTGCAAAATGGTTGTGAACTTCAACATGCTCGTATTCAGACACTGTGATGCTTATAAAATTCTCATCTAAGCCTCTGGGATCATGTTGGGCCCCTCTACAATAACCTCACTCTGTTTTTGCTATCTCAGAGGGCTTTTTCCATAGTGGTGAATTCTCGCTTGGGGAAAAAGTTATCAAATGCAAGTAGTTGAAAGTCACAAAGTGGTGCAACTTTCATTCTGCAATTCATGTGACCAAACAGACTGTTTCGACACATCTGAGTGGGTATTTTTATGCTAGGTATGGTCCTCTTTTTCACTGAAACATGCGGAATCGCTCAGAGCTATGTTCAACTAACAAAATCCCTTAAGAGTCCAAGGTGCAAAATGGCTACAAACATCAGAATGCTCGTATTCAAACACCGTGGTGCTTATAAAATTCTTGTCTAAGCCTATGAGATCAAGTTGGGCCCCTCTACAATTAAATCTCTTGGTTTTTTCTATCTCGAAGGCCTTTTCCTATGGTTGCAAATTCTCACTTGGGGAAAAGTTGTCAAATGCAAGTAGTTGAAAGTTGCGAAGTGGTTCAACTTTCGTTCTGCAACTCGTGTGACCAAATAGATTGTTTCGACACATCTGGGTGGGTAAATTTATGCCAGGCATGGTCCTCTTTCACACTGAAAAATGTGGAATCACTCCGAGCTACGTTCAACTAATAGAATCGCTTAAGAGTCCAAAGTGCAAAATTGTTGCGAACTTCAGTATGCTCATATTCAGACACTATGATGCTTAGAAACTTTTCGTTTGAGCCTATGAGATCAAATTGGGCCCCTGTACAATAAATTCTCTTAGTTTTTTCTATCTCAGATGTATTTTCCTGTGGTGGTGAATTCTCACCTGGGGAAAAAGCTGTCAAATGCAAGTAGTTAAGTGTGTAAAATTGACTTTTTTACCATTCCACCATTTTATCCTACTGTAAGTCTATGGAATGGAAAAATTATGGGTAGGGAACATAGATGCATGGTTTCTAGAGCAAGGGGGGTGAGTTCAGTGGTTTGGTATGATGCCGTAGTTGGGAATTTGATGAGTTTTGGTGAAATTCAGTGGTTTAAGAGTGGAAATGGTTGAAATCCTTTGGGGTAGTAGTTTGTGAGGGAATTTTAAGCATGTTTGATGCATTGGCAAGGTTTTATGAGTTGTGGGAATAGGATTTTCAATAAACCCTTCCAAAACTTGCTAAAAATGAGGGTTTTGTAAAAGTGGGCTTAAATGAGCATTTCTCAGGTTAAAGATTGTGGATTTGGAGGTTTTGTTGTCTATTAAATGATTTTCTATAGTTTTTTGGGATGGTCAGATAGTTTGGAGTATAGTTTCTTTGAAAATTTGGCCTAATTAGCCAATCAGGACAACGTAGTAGCCTTGTTTTGTTGGTGTTGGTCGAAAGTGACCTGGTGTGTTTTTGTGATATGTTTTTGAAGGCTTAAAAGGGTGTCTGAAAAGGTAAGTAGCTTGAGAATTGGTAGTAAGATTTGCAAGAAAAGGTGAAGAAGTTGGGTCTGTAGACCTACAAGACAAATAGTAAAATTTGAGGAGAATCGCCCTTGATAGGGTTTGGAGGAACAAAGTCTTGGTGTATCAGTTGGATTTCTATTTAGTTGATTGAAGGCCTCCGTACTCTGCATCATGCTATTTCTTACTATTATGCTTTGATAGTTTTTTTCCAAGCATCCATAGCTTGTTTGAAAGCACTTGTTTTATAATTTTAGCCTTAAAGAAACAAGGTAGTGAAATGATTGATAAAATGCTTTGGTAGACATGTATGAAAAATCTCATAGCATAGACAAGGCAGTGAACTATTTGAAATAAATGCCTCAAAGAAATGTGGTCCCATGGTGATGGAATGCCATGACAAGAACATTGAGACCACATTTCTTTGAGGCATGTTTTGAACAGTTCAATGCCTTGTCTATGCTATTTCTTATTATTATGCTTTGATAGATTTTTTCCAGACATCCATCTAGCTTGTTTGGAAGCACCCGTTTTAGGCTTTTAGCCATAGCAGCAAGGCAGTGAACTGTTTGATAAAATGCTCTAGTAAACATGTACGAAAAATGTGGTAGCATAGACAAGGCAATGAATTGTTTAAAAAAATGCCTCAAAGAAACATGGTATCATGGTGATGGAATGCCATGACAATCCATAGCAATTTTCTCATCATGGCATTCCATCACCATGAAACCACATTTCTTTGAAGCATTTTTTTCAAGCAGTTCATTGCATTGCCAATGTTATTACTTGCTATTATTCTTCGCTAGATTTTTTCCAAGCATCCATAGCTTGTTTGAAAGCACATGTTGTATGGTTTTATCTATAGCAGCAAGGCAATTAACTATTTGATATAATGATTTGATAGACAGTTATGAAAAATGTGGTAGCATAGAAAAGGCAGTGAACTCTTTGAAAAAATGCCTCAAAAAAATGAGGTCTCATGGCAATGGAATGCCATGACAATTAAAAGCAATTTGATTATCATGGCATTCCATCACCATGAGACTACATTTATTTGAGGTATATTCTCAAATAGTTCACTGCCTTGTCTATGGATTTTCATGGCATTCCACCACGTCACATTTATTTGATGCATTTTTTCAAACACTTCATTGCCTTGTCTATGTTATTGCTTACTATTATGCTTTTGGTATTTTTTTGTTAAGCATCCATAGCTTGTTTGAAAGCACTTGTTTTAGGATTTTAGCCATAGAAACACGACAGTGAACAATTTGACAAGATGATTTGGTAGACATGTATGAAAAATGTGGTAACATAGACAAGGCAGTGAACTATTTGAAAAAATACCTCAAAGAAATCTGGTCTCATAGAATGCCATGATAAGAAAATTCAATTGGTAGCTGCTCCTAGTTATTAGTTATGCAATGTGAAGAAATTTCCTAACTGCTTAGGTTGACTTTGTACAAACTATTGTAATTGAAATTTTGTCATCTATTAGCATCTAGTTATTAGTTATGCAAAGTGAAGTAATGCTTTGACTTTGAAAGATGTGCAATGCAATGTAATCAATGATATGAATACAAACTACAAAATCCATTTTTTACAATTCATTGGTTAAAATATTTATTTTATTTTCTCTCTATATCTCTATATGCTATGGAAATACCTTTTAGTTTACAAAAAAAAATTATTATCTCTTGTTCTAAAACTTTTTACATTTTTTTAAATATGATTTTTTCCCATTTTTTTCAAAAACTCTTATAGTTTTGGTTTGTCAAAGTTTTCCCCAAAATATTTTTGCTGCTATGCATTGGAATCATGAAGCATACACACAAATACTCACAATATAGGTACAGAATACATGTGAATAAGTGAGGCACAAGTAATTGAAGCATTTCAAAGGATACACACAACCAGGAATGGAGCTTATTTACACAATACACTTTAGATGGGGCTTATTGAGAAATTGATAGTAATTAATTAAGCATTAGATGTAAAAAAATCCATGCCTACAACATTCAAGCATACAATTTACACGATACGCATGATAACATCATTCAAGAATGGCAGTAGAAAAATAAGATTTTCTTTAATCAAAAAGCTGAAAGGCTACACAATGATATATATTGATAAAAGTATAGACAATATATCCAAAAAAACCATATGGGCTTAGTACAAAGGAGCCATATGGACATAAAATATCACGTATATATTGATAGTACAAAATATATGTTCCAAAATTCCACATAGGTGTACAAAAAACAACCCTTATACATAGTCATTTCCCTCTAGGGGAAGGAAATAGATCCCGTGATGCCTTCAAAATTTAGCTGGATGGAGTGACTATTGCTTCTCTTTTCTTTCAAACGCGCTCGCGAGTCCTCCTCTCTTCACTCTGGACCTTCAACTGATACAATAAAAAGTAAAGATGTTAATACATAGAAATTGAATTGTTGAATGTCATATAACAAAATATATAATCACTTACCACATACATATAGTCATCTTGCACATTTATAGCATCACCACATCCATGATCTGGAACTTGACAACCACCTGTAGAAACCATCAAGATAGAAATTAAACTACATAAAAGTATCATGAAAATTTTCTATAATAGACCATGAAAGAGCGAATATAATGTCAAATTGACTAATCTATTGCATACCTCTCTCAATGGATCAGAACTAGCTATTGCTATAGAAACTCCATGGTCCATTATGCCACCAACATCACTAGGGTTGTCTGATGTCAACAAATTCAAATGAAACAATATCTCAAGTATCAATATAAAGACCAAGAGGGGATAATGGAGCATAAGGTGAAATAAGAGAGGGTAATGGGATGGGAATAGAAGGGATTAATGGAACATAGGATGGACTAGTATAGATTGATGGGATGGCCTAGGATGGGATAAAAAAATATAGGGTGGACAATTAGAGGTTAATGGGATGCGATTACTAGGGAATAATGCAAGATAGGGTGAATTAGGAGGTGTCTAGGGTTTGACTATAGTACATGAAGTGTGAACTTGACCTGCGTGTAGCAATAATAGAGAAGAGTTATCTAGGATGATATAAAGGAACATAGGGGATCATGGAACATCTAGGGTGAAATAATAATGGGTACAATAAGATGGGAGTAGAAGGACATAATGCCACATAGAATGTACTAGAAGATATTAGTGGGATGGGCTAGGAGGGGATCATGGAAAATAGGATGAACTATTAAATGTTAATGGTATGGGATTAGGAAGGAATAGAGGAACACAAAGTGAATTAGGAGAAGATAATGTGACATGATCAAGGAATACAAATGCAATTTTTGTGTTTCTCATCAATTTTTAAGATTTTTGTATACATAAAACTATGAAAACTAGATAACATTGTGATGGTGTTCCAAATCAACATATCAAATGAATCCTAAAGACTAGCCAATCTCTTATGTTCAGACTCAAAGATGGATTTGTCTAGTTGACAGGAAATGGGATTAGAACACATTTCCCCTACACTTCAAGCTCTGTAGGACCTAGGGAGGTGACCCTTTAGCAACACATAAAGATTTAGACACATAATTGATGGGATATTGCTTAATAGATAATGCTCTCATAGAATTATGCTAGGAAAACTAAAATATCACTCAATATTGGCTAAGACATTGAATAAATTTCATTAACTAGCAGGGAGAACATGGTAAACACATAAATCAGAATAAAAAATTAAAATGGTTTTTGATTTAATAATTTGGGACCAAACTGAAAACAACATGAATAGATGCATGAAGATTGACCAGTGCCAAAAGAGGGCTATAGAGTTGTATGACCAACACTTCATCCTACAATGTTAGACATGTCCTGAAGATCTTTGAAAATGTTATCACATTATGACAACAAGACCACTAAAGGTTTATTTGGCAACCATTATTAAAAATCCACCTGGAGACACAATACTCTTGTTATATTTGTTGAAGCAATTACACTATTCCTTGAACAACAAGCAATAAAAAATGTAGTTGACATTCACTAAAGAAATTACATTATTCAATGAATAGAAGGCAACAAAAAATGTAACTCAAATGCGGAAAATGTGCATGAAAAGACCCATGTAATCTTTGATTATTGAATTCAAAAGAGTTTTACATATCAACTATGGAGATAGTTATCAGATAAAATATATTCATGAAGCTCAATTGAGAACACAAAACACCTCAAATTAACTGACTAACAGTTATAATTCACCCTAACATTACAATTTACCCAAAGCTCATGCCTACCTTGTAGAGATTTCAGAAAATGGAACCCCTTACAATGAGAAGAGAAGAGAAGATAAAGAAAACAAAAAGAAACAAGAGCAGCCCTAAAATGCATCCATAGTTGACAACTCGTAGCTTGATCCTCCATTGAACAACAACAAGAAGCTAAAAATATCTAGAACAACCTCTCTCTTCTCTCATCATTTCTAGCAACAAACTTCGCCTTTTCCTTTGCAAACCAATTTACAACAAAAAAATCACTCCATCGTTAAAATCTCACTTCATTTTACCTGTAGGTGAAAACTAGCTTTTCCCGTGAAAGCTTCATATTTCTGCCCTTTGCAATGCTGCACTTTAATTTTATTTTCCCCACAACACAAATTTTAAATAATTTTGTGCATTCATCTTTTAATCATTCACTTGAAATCTCTTTAAAAAACTTTTCTCAGCATCCCATTCTTCACCTCTCACAAAGAGAATCACTTTCTTATTTTCATTTTTACTTTATATTTAAAAGATTTTACTTGCTTTTAAACATGAACCCATTTAATCTTCATTTATCTCCATCATTTATTTTTATCTATGTGAAAAAGAGAACCCAACTGCACTTCTATTTTGAGCAATTACCTCTCACCTTTCTCCATTTATTTTACTTATTTGTACCATAGTGAAAATATTTCACTAATTGAAAGAAATTACTTACATTCCCTTTGAGTAAAAACATTAATTTTATTTACTCCTAGCAAAGGAAATTGTTTCTCACTTATTTTAAAAAACTGTCAATTTCTCCTTTTGTCGAGCCACAAAAGTATTTATTTAAAATGAAATCACTTTAAATAGAATACTTTCAAATCATTAAAATATTTCACCCCTATCATAATTCTCATTTTAAATCCAACCTTGTTTTATCGGGAAATGTTTTGATTTTAAATGCTTTGCTCTTTTAAAAACATATGGAGGCTTCCCTTTAATAATTCAATCAAGAAAAACAAGCTATACCTGTTCTCTTCATTCCCTCATTGGGCCCACCTGCCATGTGTCACGAGCATGGACACCACGTAGGTCTTCTCGTGATGTCATTGTCATCACCGTACAGCTTGCACGATGCCTCCACGTGGATTTTCCCTGTTTATGTTGTTGATCTTTGGCATGTTTCCCTAACTCCTCCACTCATTCGATGTTCTACAATTTCTTACCTCTTTGCTCAATCATGGTGACAATTCCTTGTAGCTCAATAAAGTTTTCTTTGTAATATCAACATACCCCTTTGAACTGATAAAATGGCTACTCCATTGGCAACATAAAATATCCATGTCTTTGTGTCAACCATCATTATCATCAATAGGAAACAACCTTATCACTTTAGTAACGCTCTCAACCAGTATCCATGAGTTCCACAATCTTGAACTTTTTCCATTTCTTTTAATGTTCCTTCGATACTTAGAGCATTCTCAATGAAGATCCATCCTGCAACTTCTTTTGGTAACAACATAGAGACTTCCCTTCTGCAAGGTCAAATTCAAAACGTGAGCTAACATAGAGGCTGCCCCCTCATCTCATTGTATGCAACACAAGATCATTGCAAGTATTCATATTACCATGCAATGCTTGAGCTTTTCTCAGAATGTGTTGCATCCCTACTGAAATCCTCCACTCGTACGGGTAGGGAGGTTGGTGATAAAGACATATGTGCTGATATGATACTAGAATATTATCCACCAGTAGAAGACAAGGCTTTATAGTTGTTCAATTTGGAATCCATAGCTTGCAAACATGTCGCATTAAGAAAATACCCAAAATTTTGAATCTGATAAACTTTAGTAATCTCAAATTTCACCCTTACATCCTCCAATCACATCCTCTTATGCATACGCTTCCTGGTCTATGTGCCACTTGCACAATCATTCTCTTTCAGCTGGCACAATGACTACCATTCTGCAATGTGAAAATGTGATAGATTCACCCTATGACAGATTTGTTTCTTTTCCTTCAATAATCACAATATCGTCTTCTTTTAGGCATTGGTGTATAGAAATTTGCATCTCAGAAAGATATTATTTCTTATCTGGAAAGAAAGAGACCTCCTTCATAGGACCCAACAATCCATTCAATCAATGTATTTTCAATAGTATAATCTACCCCATAATGAGTTCTTTGATGCATTCTTACTACATGATCTTACTAGACCCTTGCTGCCATAACTCTTTTCTTGATGAAGAAGCATAGAGATGAGAATGTTTGCCTCTAAAGGCCAGCTCCTATTGGAAAATTTGTGCATGAATATTTTCTTGTAAGATCTCTTTGCATCCACCAAACGGGATCAAGAAGAATTGGACCAGAAGCCACTGGTGTATGAGTAGACAGTCACATTGAATATGAATGTAATTGTGTATGCATTGAGAAATTACATGAATCCCATGAGATTTCATAAATGTATTAAATGATAGATAGAAAAACATTAATGGTAGGTATATGAGACAGACACACATCAACAACACCAACTAGTATTGTTAGACAAAGTCAAATTTCACCCACGAAGTCATATTGGAATGAACTCATTTAATAGTATCTTTTCATGTTCTATGTATCTCCAAAATTTGCATGCATATTCTACCTTTGTTGTTATCCCTTGTTCAAAATCCTTATCCACTTGATGGCATGACTTTCAAACTCCACATTTGAAAAGTGGATCTTGTTTTGCATTTTAAATCTTGAAGGCAATTATAATGGTACAACCCTCCACATGTTGATCAAATCAAAGCAATTTACTTGAAATGATTTCCATCAAGAGAAACACTTAGAATTTTGCAACTATGCAAACCATGTCGGGCCCCATGTGGTCCCCGCTAAAACAAACATTTTCAAGTTGGCTTTGGAATCATCTCTAGAAATAGGTCAAACGACCTTCTGGAGCCATGAAAACGTATAGGCATGTAGAAATTTCACCTAATAATGGAATGCAAAAGATTGTTTTGGAAAAAGAAATCCCGAGGTGAAAGATATTAAATGCCAAAGTTGCTCAGTTAAAATTTTCTGCATCTGCATCTGTTCAGAACCAATCTAAGCTCACCAAATTGCCATTTCAAAAAAATATCAAATCAACTCCTAACGAGCTACCACTGGAAAATAAATCTCATTTGGGATCAGTGAATGAGTGTGCAAGAGGGATTTCCTCGAATCATTATTCTTGATGAGATATTAGGGGTCAAAGTTGACCACCTTGAAACATTGTCAGAAATGTAGATGTAAAACTTAACAAACTGCATTTGCTTTTGATTTCAAAAAAATGGAAAATCAGATCATGAAGATCTGAAATCAGACAAGGGAGTATATGAATGTTGGGATAAATAAGAACAACAACCCTTTTTTCATGACAGTCACTCAGTTGTGAAATATTAACTTGAACAAGAATCCACCTTGCAAAATTGGAAGTTTTGAAACAACAAATAGTGCCAGAACCATCCAACTACGCTTTTCAAAACATTGTCAAAACTCATCATGGGAAGCTGAAAGCTGACATGCATGTTCACATATGTCACATGAGTGGGTCCACCAAGGGTTTTGGATTGAAAATCAACTGGCCTCATGTTACAACTTTCTAAAGTAGGTCACTTAGGCAGATTTCTCAGGTGCACTTCTGAGAGTGCAGAAGCAAAATTTTCAGTATGGGCACTTCAAATTTTCAAAATTTAAGAGTGCCACCACATTTTTTTACAACACCATTAATGAATAAAGGCTACCTAAGTGTAATTTTTTTGAGGAATTGAATTGCGAGGTGTGGAGGAAGAAGGTGCACCAGGAAACTATTTGAAATCCAAAGCATGTTATGAGACAAACATTCAAATATAACATTCAACTGTTCAAATGCAATAATAATATCTTTAATACTAGTTGCATACTTGTGGAATCATTTTTGAGAATGTATAATGGTTTGTAGGAATGAAGCATGCCACATGAACAGTCCAACCTTGAAATTTCATTATATCAAAATTCTACTAATTTAGTTATTCTTAAATATTAAAATATTATTTAATAAACAACGTTAAATGAACTTGCTAAATTTTACCTAAGTGTCAATGCCGAATGTATCATTCAACAAATCATCTGTGAAAGCCATTGCTTTTACAACTAATGTAGGATGTGTAGCTGCATCACAAGCACTTTGATAATTATACATGCAAACAACACCATAAGTTCCACAATTGTGGGGTGTAGCTCGAGGCCTACACATCTCCTCCACACTAGGCTCTACTAGAGGACTCACACACTATAAAATGGCCTGGGTGAGTGAGTCAATTGAATTTAGTGTGTCCACGTCTACACTATCCTTAACAATGGAAGGAATGACAACATGCTCCACCATGGGTCTAGCCAAGGGTCTTGGTGCCAACTATGGATTACATCGTGCAACAGGTCTATCATGTGTGGAGTCCCCATCTCTACACTAAAAGTCTAAGATGTAAAAATAGTTTGGCATTTTATTGAGGAAAAACTCACAATAGAGTTTCCTCAAAAAGTATTGCAACACCTCATGGTTATTGTATGGAGGTTGGTCAAATACCATCCACCACCACTCCCAAAATTTATTTTTAATTAACTCATGTGGTGGCACCAATGGATGGGGAATCTCCTACATGCATGAGACAAAGGTGCATTGGTTCTCGGGTCTATAAATAGGGCACACAAGTCGACTTTGATATATATATTTTTTTGACATCTGCATATGACAAACCACTAGCATAAAATTGTCTCATCTCATGCCTCTTATTTGACCAAAAATTTATTTTCTCGCTCATTTCTCCTACATGAGTTACAATTGACTTCAATGATTCAACAATCCCTCTTCTATAAAGGTGGGTTTCGACATGCTTGATTAATCTTCCAATTAATTGTTCAATGTCTCTTTTATTGTTTTCAATTTGATTTTGAATATTTTCTTGTGTTCCTTGAGGATTCCTATGAATTGATGGAGGGGTTTTAGGTTGTTCTTATATAGGAGGCTCTTCATGAGGGGGTGATTGTGAATTCTCAATGTTTTAAGGTGGAGATTTATTCCCTGAGAATTAGAACCAAGTTTTATTATAAAAACCTATTTAAATTTGCATTCTAAATCAAATTCAAAATAAATAGAATAAAAATACATACCTCCTTGCAATCTTCAACCTCTCCAACGTGTTGGTGGAATCCTCATGAAAAATTGCAAGCTAAGGATGCAAATAATGGACAAGATTTCATGAGCGTGAGTTTCAAACCTCAAATCCTCCAAGTCAAGCCGTGGGTTGAAGAGAAATGAGGGTTTGAAAGCTCTTGTTTGGATTTTATTTAAATTTTTCATTTGGTGCACACCAAATTTGGTGAGCCCCAAATGGCTTATTTTGGCCTTTTTTGTGATTTTTTTCAATTTGGCACCAAAATTGTGTCATAGATTGGCACAGTTACCCTTTACCTTTCTTGCCTCTCCCTTTCAACATTATGGGGGGTTTCTACTGTTGATGTTAATTCTTCTTTAGTTTTGCATTTGAGTGATCTATGCATCTAGTTCTTGTTCCTATGTTCTTTCAAATGCAATGTACATCAACGGCTAGTTACCCATGCATTTTAGTGATATGGATCATTTACCATATGGAAAATATTGCATTCCTTTTTCTAGACATTCTTCATTTCAAGAATATATCAGTCATCATTCAATAGTTGTCTATAGTTTCTTCATTCTTCAACAATGCTCTACGTGTTCCTCTTCTTTTTGGGACATTGTTTTGGTTGGAGGGTTCTTATTCTCTCACATTGATTTGGAGGATTTTTCAATCATTCATTCACCTTTCTCTCTTTTGGAGAGTATTTTCCCATGTGGTTTTCTCCTTTTGTCTAGTTTTGAGAGATTCTTTTGTTCAAGTACGTGGGTACCTTACCAAACCTTGTTTTTCGAAGCCCATCATACATTATCTTTTTCAAGGTTTTTAGCTAACTCCCTAAATTCATCTTAACGAGGGGTGTTAGAGTAATCATAAATTAGCTAATAATTAATTAATCTTTAATTAATTATTATTCTAATTTATTGTCATGCACTTAAGCTAAACTTAGAAGTGGTTTACTATGTTAACTAGAGTGAAATTATTGGATCATTATGTCTTATTGCATGAGATGTTAACACTTGTCATGATCTAATACATTTCTCATTTAGGGTTGCTCTTGTATAGCACTCAACTCTCATTTTGTTATCACGCCTTTCATAGAACTCTCAACCTTTGAGGATTTCTATTTTCCTTGAAGATTCTTGAGGTTCATTGATATAACTTTCTCCTGTTAAGGAATGTAGAAATTATTTTTTTATAGAAATCTTGTGTGAAGGTGTATTTGTTCATTGTTTTTTCATATGGCTCATGCTTTTCATAATTATAACAAATACTTCATCAAAATAATCTTGTCTCAAATACTAGGTTTCAAGTTTCCTAGATAAATACTTTATGGATGTGAACGTTAGGAAGACTATAGGAAATTTATGAGTAAAGTGATTGATAGCATCCTATGAAATCTATTATATTTTTATTAGGTCATTCTTTAGAATGCACTAAATCTATTAACATCTCGTCAAGATCAATGTTTGCTTGAAAATATTGGAGAAATACACTAAAAAATTGTGTGAAAGATGTTATTGAGTTGTTTGGAAATAAGAAAAACATTTAAAGGCAATGTATTTAATGTTCTAGGGAAGAGTTTTTTTAATATTGCATCTTAAAAAATGAAATCACTACATAATGTTGTGAAATCTAACACAATTGTTAGGATCTCCCTTACAATTATTCTTTTCAAATTGGGAAATTTCAATGTTTGGAGGTTTGGGTGTTTTAAGGATGGAAAACAATAAAGGATTTAGTGTGAGGTATTGTGGAGGTTTACCATTTTGATTTGATTTAATGTTGAAATTTGTTGTTGAAATGATGTCACATTTTGCAAAAGTTGATTTCTGACTCAACCAATAGGTGACATATTTTGAGATTTTTTGAATATGGTAAACTAGGATGAGTGACCAATGGGACACTATGTTGCATTTTTATGAGGGGTGAGGTGAAAAAGCTATAGGTATTCACATTAAGAAACCCTAAGATTGGGTTTAGACCATTGGTGTATTGTATTGTTGATACCATGGCTAGAGGTGTAAATTTGGGAATATAAGTCATGGTTATGAAAGAGAAAACTTGTTTTCCTCCTTGGTGTTGATAATTTGTAAATTATTGATAAAAAATAGCTATTATAAGGATTTTAGTATTACTATATGAGCTACACTATGCAGTTTCACTTCTATTCCCTGAGATCACTTATCAACTTCCTTAGGTTTTACATAATAGGCACCATCTATCCAACTAAAGGTTTTGTACTTTGATAATCTTGGAGACCTTCTAAGTCATTTTTGAATTATTTCAATCTCTTTAGGAACATGAGAAATAATAATCTCCAAGTCCACATGAATGTTGGGTTGTGAGGAAATCATAGATAATGTGTGGCTAGGAATGGAATCCAAAATGGATTTGGTTGAAGCCATACCTTGTGTGAAAGAGTTATAGGACTCATGCTCCATAGTGGATGTGGTTATAGGGTGATATGTCATAAGTATTAAATTACACCTCATAGGGGTATTATTAGTAGGACACTAGGTTATGAATCTCAGATGAGATTTAAACACATAAGTAATCCTAATATGAAAGGAAAGTACAAAATAGTAAAAACATATAATAGTTTGCATAATAAAAAAGAAGAGCCACACTAAGAACATAGCTTAGATAGATCTATGGTCCAAATATGAGCCAAACTGAGCAAGTTAGGGTCTGATGTGCCCTAGAAAAAAAAGGTACTTGTTCTAATTTCAAAATTTAGATGTGTGCTATAGTGTTTGGATATCATATTCTATGAATCTTTTCAAGTCTAAGAGCAAATAAATTTCTAGAAATCTAAATAATTGTGATTTTGCTATGTGAAATATAATTATGCATTCAATTCCATAATCCCTAAGCAATAAATATGACCCAAAATATAATTTTCAAATTGTAATGTGCAAAAATTGGTTGATCCTAATAGTGACAAATCTAGAAATGGAAATATTTTAATGTTTTTCCACAACAACAATGCACTATTTCCACTTTTTCACTATATACATATGGTTAAATGATTGCATTGATCACATTCATATTTGGTTTTATATTTTATATGACCTAATGTAGATTTATCAATTCGAGCATGAATTATATTCACCTTGCAATAACTAAAATTAACCTTATGTAAACAATGAAAATGCAACAAACTATTATGATTTTTGAGAAATTGAACATAAAAATATAGATTTTTTTTTAGAAAGGTAGAGAGAAGACACAGAGGAACTTGCTATGTAAATTTGGTGATGAACCAAGAAATTTAGACAAAAAGATAAACAAAATCTAGAAAGGTAGAGAGTGAACACTCATCTAGGGCATGGTGCACCCTAGAATGTATTGATTTTTAAGACATGAAAACATAGGCTTGAAGTCTCTAGTCTATAGCTCCTATTCTCTCAGGGTTATTTTTAAAACTTTATTCATTATTGAGAAAATTTGGTTTTTGTGGCTTGACATATTTTAGGACTTGAATGCATGAATGCGAAATTAGTCTTTTTCTTCCTCCAAGTAGCTTCATATTTGAAATACTACACACATAAAAGAGATGGAAGGGGTGTGCCATATAGGGGCTTGCCTAGGTGAAACCATATTTTAGTATTTCGACCTCCACAATGGCTATGATGTATAAAAGAGAGATTACTTGGGTAGGTCAAAGCCTAAATGATAAAAAAATAATGAATTGAGTAATGATTCAACTCATGACTACGATCTAAATTTCTTGATGGAATAAAGTCATGTACTCATCACCTTCAAGGAGAATTTGATTACTTAATTGAAGCCCTTCAAGTGTTAGTACTCACAAATAAAATGAGCACAAAACATGAAGAAACTTACATATGAACATGATTGATGATTGCATGATTCTTGAATGAACTAAATGGTGCTAAGATGTTGATAATTCTGCTCTTGCATGCTCTTGCATGCTCTTGACTTCTTTTTAGTATGATCAATTTTCTCCATAAAAGTAATAGAATTTAAAGGGTGAAAATATTTTATATTTATATGCAATTCTTCTAATTTTTCAAAAATAAAATGCCAAAAATCAATAAATAAAATAATAAATTCAAATAATAAATATCAACATTGACATATTCAAATTGAAACAAAAAATAGGTGGTTTTGGGCATGGGGTTCCCTAGATCAGATGGATGAAAGTAAAAACGTATGCCACACTTCTATAAAGGAATCAACCAAAACAATTTTTTTTTTCTCAAATTTGACTACACAAAAGTCATCTACTTAACATAGAGGCAAGGAATCTAGCCTTGGGAGCCAAACTAGCATGAAATATTTTTTGCAAAACCTTTTTCCAAATGGGCCAGAATCATGCAAAGATAATACATGGACTCTGTAATGATCAAACCTATATTTACAATAGAAAATCCACCAAAGATCTCCAAAATGTGGAATTTTATCATAACTTGTAGAGAAGTTATCACCCCACATTTATCTTGGTCCATATGTAATGAAGAGAAAACATTTTTTTAGGAAGACTCATGGAATGAATTCCTACCATTGTCAAAAATTAAAGGATTAGAAGAAGTGATAATATACTTGAAGAACCATTGGGGTGTAAAAGTAAAAGACTACCTTAAGTTGGAAGAGAACCTTCTTTCAACTATAAAATGGAAAAACTTTTTTGGTTGTAATTTTCCAACTAACCAAAAGTCTCAACTATCTAAAATTCTCTAGCAAAGACAAATATTTCCTTCCAAGGACCCTAACAAGCTCATTTGGGCTTCTTCCAAGTAAAGAAGCTATAAATTCATCCTAGGCTACTCCTCAATCATCCAACAAGGAAATGTTTAATCAACAAAATGACCTGATAAATTATGCTGGAACTCTCCAATCCTTCCAAAAGTAGGATTGTTTGCCTAGTTAGCACTGAATAAGTGAATCCTTACCTATGAAAGACTAGTCAAGCTGAGAATATCTTCCCCCTCCAATTGTGTATTGTGTGGCCAACAAGAAGAGAATTTTTACCATCTTCTATTAACTTGTGAATTCTCACAACAATTCTAAATGTGGGTGTTGGAATATAATGGATTATTGAGGGGGGGTGAATCAGTGATCTAATAAAAACTAGTTCATTAATCAACCCAACAATTGTAAAAGAAATTAATGCAAACATACCAAAGAATATAAAATAATAGAATCATGCAAATGAAACCATGACACAAGTATTTAATTGGAAAACCCAAGTATTTAAGTGGAGAACCCTAAGTAAGGAAAACCCACTATTCAACCTCATCAAAATCTTCATTAGGTATCACTAACTAAAATATCATTGATTACAGAATTAGGTCTCACTGACCAAATTTTCATTGATTTCATAAAAAAGTAACACCAATTCTCTTCACAAGAAGCACCAAATTCAATTCCTTTAGGAGCACCAATTCTAGGCTCTTTAGGAGAAGCCAACTCCAACAAAGGAGCACCAACTCCACAAATCAACATCAATAGAAATAAAGAAAAAAATATAGATTACTACTCTGTTTACAATATATTCCAAACCATCAATATCCCTTGTTTGAAAAATAGACAAACAACACTTAACCCTGCATACATGGATAATCACTTCTTTAATAAAATATCCTTATCTCAACACATACAAACAAGGTTTAAACTTATATATATATATATATACAATGAATTAATTGAACATCTACAAACATCTTGACTATAACCTCCTTGAATAATCAAATAGATAATACAAAGGCTCTTCACTTTAAATATCCCCATTCATGGTGATCAACCCTAAACACCGATAGACTCGAGTCTCATGAGAATTTTAACTTTTCAACCACTAGTAATGATCTCATTCATATCATACTGAACTATGCAGGGAGCATACATTTCATAAAAAATAGTCATACAAAGCCCTGTAACTTTTTTATAAAACTATTAATTAAAACACCTTCTCTGTGTATATTCTTTACAAAAACGTGGTGTCATTTTCTACTTTATACTCTCATAGAGATCATTCCTCCATTAGATGAAAACTTGATGCACTAGCTTCAAGTTATAATACCATCACTGCCTAAAACAATTACCAAATTGTGTAATTGAAACAAGGTCATTAACACTCAAATGCCTATAAAAGGAAAAGTCTTGGGAAGTGACTACTATGTAACTTTAAATTAGGACCCTTGATCTTTATCACCAACTAATATATTAGTTAAATTATATCCATCTATCTTCTTTTAGGTAGTGAAACATAAGAATTCAACCTAACTATACATTTAAGGGGTCAACTATCCAACGAGAGTAACCCCCTTAAGTGGTCACTTAAGTGACCTTCCACCTTATATAGCCAATCAACAAAAAAACATAACAAAAAGTGAATTTGCATTGATGACCTTCATAAAGCCTAGGTCTAGAGTATAATATAGTTTTAGGGTTTTGATATGCTAAGAATTTTAGGTTATAAAGTATAAATATTTCAATAAACCCTTAAATGTGATTACACCATACTCCTCTATAAGCCTATGAACTAGATTAAAATAAAACCAACCTTAACTTCTGATATGATGATATTCTTTCAACTCACCATTTTTTGATATGATGAAACTCTATCATCTCACCATTTCATGTACTTCTGAATGAACAACAATTTGCATTGAACTGAAGATATGAAGCACCTCACTACATTTTGAAACCTTTGCAACAATACTACCTTTGAATTTTTTTTATCAAGTATCTTTGACACTTTTACATGTACAACATCAATACCAAGAACTGAATGAAGTATGAGTCATAAACATCAACACCATGAAATGCATTAACAAACTCAAACTTGCAACTCTCTTTGCATCAAGCATCAACACTATAAAATAAATCAACATAATCCAACTTGTAACTCTCTAAATGAATGTTCAACAAGGACTTTGTTAGGAAGAAATTCTATCATACTTTGTCATGAAGCAACAACAATAACCTTGAACTGAAACAACTTTTTTCATATCATTGGCATTAAACACCTTTTGCATCATGAACATGAACACATCAAAGGATACAATCACCTTGTAATCAAGCAACCCTAACCCTATCCTAAAGATGACAATAAATGAAAAATGCACCTTTTGCATCACCATTGTGAAATGAAGGAACAAGAACAACTCAAAGAACAAATACCACTACAAGTGTATCATAAAGTCTTTTACATCAATACCAATAACATATAAGCTTTGGAATGAATGAAAAATTAATCATGAATGATAAAACACCTTTACCATGCTCTGACATATTTACATGAAATGGAATCAACAACATTAAATGGCCTCTATAACATGAAATAAGTGACTTATGACATCAATGACCTTTGACATCAATTGAAATCAATGACAAACCTATCAAAAAACTCCATCAACCTTTAACATCAATGGAAAACATCAACAAACTCCCCTTTTTTCATTGATTGAAAAACCTACACTGTAATCACTTCAAATCTCTCCCCCTTTGACATCGAGGAATAAGGATTAAGGAATCCCCCTACAAAATAGGCATACCTCCATGAAAAGATAAGAACTATCATACAATCTACACTATCACATGCACTTGGATTAATCATTTAGCATAACACTATCAATAGTGTCTATAGACTGAGACTAAATGCATGAAATAGTCATAACAATAAATATGAACATAAGTGGACAATCCAAAGAACAACTTGATCAAAACATATCATTGGCACACTATCACCATACCTCTAAAACAAGATTATTTCAAGAAAAAATATCACTATGCATGGATAAATAGTCGAAAAGGAATGACTATCATTGTCAAACTATGCAAACAATGACTGAGATCTACAATTGTAAATACTTACTATCAAATAGGGTGTTGGTCATTTAGAAGGAATACCATAGTCCAAGACTCATATAACACTTTTACTATAAATAATAGACAAGGGATTTCCAGTAACACCATATCACTGTCTAAACAAGGAAGTAGCATTATGTCAACCTAAACAACTTTTGAACCTATGCTTACAATAAGATCACTTTGTGACCTTATAGCATTATTTTGACACTTTCTCTCCCATGATTCTTGTTCCCTCTACAACTTATCACTCGTGTCAAGGCAAGACAACTTTCTCAAATATGAAAAGTCAAGGAGAAAACTGATGCAAAGAGCATTGTCCACTATTCAGATATTAAGACACTGAACATTTCACTGTATCATGTCATTTTATACATACTAACACCTTGTATTCCATACCTATAACTTTGTATCACCTTGTTTGAATGTGCTTTTGAATTTGTAGCTTTATAGAAGATTGTCACATCATACTTCTACCCTTTTATTTCTTAACTGGTCATTAATTCTTAATTTTTGACTATCTGACTATCCTCTATCACATATTCATTTATTCATATGACTATCCATATATTTCATGGTTTCTTTTCTTTGATTTTATTAGCATTTGATACCTTTATGCTAATAGTGTCATTTGGCTATTTCTCTTTTGATCATTATATTTGGTGTTACATTATTAATCATGAATTATCATTTAAAATATTTTACCATTGGCATAACTAACACCTATCACCACCACATATGACTTTCCTCAACCTTAAACTTCCATTAGTATCTTTTCATGGTAAGTGTTATCCTTAAACTTCATTATGGTCCATGCAAAATGTTCTTTTCATAGGTAGGGCTGCCTTATTGATTTTAATTGTGTTAGCTTCTTGACCTTGGGACTACTAGATATTCCTCATAGTCATACTTAAAACACATTGTTGGTCACTTTCATTGTACTATCACTATTCATTCACATTTGCATGGTATTGAATATGAATCATATCACTAAAGCATAGCACTACATGGAGAATGAGCCACAAGCACCAGACACACCTTGTTAGGGCGTGAAGACAATGTCACTTGGAGACCAACATCCTTTCATATGAAGAGATGAGGCAAATGCAACTATCATAAAGGAATACCACTACCCCTTGGAAATATGATGGACTGCCACACTCTTATTTTATGGGCATCAACTTGGAACACTACATGTCTACCAGGGCACTTGCAATATTTGACAACAATGTCCCTTCCTTTATAATTTGATGGATGCCATAACCTATTAGATAAAGATTCCAATTTTTGTATAGGCTACAAGAATTTTGGCAAAGATTATAGAGTCTAATTTTACAACTCTCAAAAAAATTGTGTATTATCATGATCTTTTTCTGCTATCATTTGGTCACTCTAACTTTTGATCAGCTTTGTCATAGATTTGTATCACAAAAAACACTCAACAAACATTTCAATTCTCTAATTTAACTGATTCAAATTACAAATCCATATGATATTGATGATCTATGATAAGAATTCATATTGCACTGTCATTTTACAACTTGGTAACAAGGCCTATATGAGAATAACAAGACAACTAATCACTTATGGATGATGACAAGACAACTGGTCACTCCTAAAACTATTGATCACATATGAAAGTAGTGTCTTTGCACTAACTCATATAAGAAACACACTATAATATATTAGTTTGAATAGAATAAAGCATAAACCAAAAAATTATTTCTTATAAAGAATGTTTGTCCAAGATCTTATACCAACTTAAAATCTTAGGGTTTTACAAAACAACCTTGCAACTCTGTTATGAAAAAAACATTTTCTTTTTGTCTTTAATCAATCTTTTCTTATGAAGTCTTTGTTCACTATAGATTCCATCTCAATTTTTTGTCTATGGGGTTGAATGATAAAGAAATATTCATCCCCCCTGACCTTATGCTACTCTTTAAGAAATTAGTGATGCCTCTTATGCAATATACACAAGTTTAGGGTCTTCCTTCTCTTGGTCTTGTTTTCTTCTCCAAACTTTCACAAAAACTTTCTTCTCCTTGATTAGAGTATTTGTCTATTTGTTATTTCTAGATGATTCCATCAACTTAAATTTATAGGACCTTGCTTTATGAAAAATATTATCACACTTATAATAAATGATCTTGTAATCAACTAGAGGTAGAAAAGAACTATATCTTCTTGAAAATCCAAAAACATCATTTCTTGGTTGTGTACTACAAAACCTTGCAATGTCACCTAGATGGTTGCATGTATAACATACACCATTTTTTTTCTTCTATTTGACCACTCATAAGGACTCTTATTCCATCCAAATTTCCTTACATGCATCCAAAACTCTATTGCTCTATGAAAAAATTCATAACCAGAATAGCAACAACCATGAAAAGTGTTTTCAAAGGTCTTCCATTTGTTGTTGTCCTAAATTAAAAGATCTTTTAAGCTTGTTCTTGTTGGATTTTTCAGGAGTATTTTCTATTATCTTCTTCTTGTCTTTAGTCTTATGAGCAGAAAAATGATAGTTTAAATATATTTTCTTCCTAGGAGTTTCTCTAACCTTAGAACTCTGCCCTCATTCAAAGCCTAAACCAATAGTATCCTTGTGACATTTTTTCTTTCTCAACATCTCATTTAAGCATTTAGTTCTCTTTTCAAATTGAAGATTCTTGTGTAACTTGGAAGATGCCCTTTTTAGCTCCTTTCTCAAAGAATCTAGATCTCTAACTCATATATTTCACAATCAACTTCACTTTTCTTAATTGATTTATGACTTCTTCTTCTATTTTATTAACTTCTACAACTTGTACCTTCAAATCTATGATCAATTTTTCTGCTTCTTCAAGGGTTGAAAGTGTTTTGGTCTTGGACTCCTTTTATTCTTGAAGCTACAACTTTAATCTAGATGGTTCTCCTTTTTGAGTTTCTTGATCTCATCTAGGGAATAAATGAGTTCACCATCAATATAATTTCACATTCATATTCATCATACTCCTATTCATATTCACTCACAATGTTGTCCCCTTCTTTGTCAACATTCTCAACTACAAAATCATCTTCTCTTTCAAATATATCATATCTTGTGTCAATTCTAAGGGACGTTTCTTGCAACAATACATCACTTTGATAAATACTAAGTTGACCCAAATATATTTTTCACTCTTACAATGGATGCCTTTGACAATGATCTAATTTTTCAAACCACAAAAGATGGCATCCATAGCCTTTGCATTGCACTCATAATCCTTCTTCTCATCAATAGTAGAATGAGGTGTTGAAGGAACTATATAACCTTTTCTAGTGATGCCCATACATCAAATCCCAAAGAAGTCAAGTAAGACTCCATCCTAATACCCCAAAAAAAAAATAGTGTCATCAAATAGATGTGCTTTTGAGGTAGAGGATCCTTCCTGATTAGCCATAGTATTCCACTATGAGGATCAACCCAAGTTGATTAAACTTCTATAAGGAACTTGTTGCTCTAATACCAATTGTTGGAATATAATGGATCACTGAGAGGACGATGAATCAATGATATAGTAAAGACTAGTTCATCAATCAACCCAACAATTGTAAAAGAAATCAATACCAACATACCAAATAAATTAAAAATAATACAATAATGCAAATGAAATGATGACATGTGTATTTAAGTGGAAAACCCTAAGAAGGGAAAATCCATGATACAACCTCATCAGAATCTCCATTAGGTCTCATTGACCAAAATCTCATTGATTATAGAATTAGGTCTCACTGACCAAAATATCACTCATTATATATAGAAGGAACACCAATTCCCTTAAGTTGGAAGAGAACCTTTTTTCAAATATAAAATGGAAAACATTTGTTAGTTATAATTTTCCAACTAACCAAAAGTCTCAACTATCTAAAATTCTCCAACAAAGACAAATAGTTCCTTCTAAGGAACCTAATAGGCTCATTTGGGCTCCTTCCAAGTAAAGCAACTATAAATTCATCCTCAGCTACTCATCAATCATCCAACAATGAAATGCTAAATTGACAAATTGGCCTCACAAATTATGTTGGAACTTTGCAATCCTTCCAAAAGAAGGATTGTTTTCTTGGTTAGCACTAAATAAGAGAATCCTTACCTATGAAAGACTAGTCAAGCTGGGAATATTTGTCCCCTCCAACTTTGTATTGTGTGGCCAACAAGAAGAGGATTTTGACCATCTTCTCTTAACTTTTGAATTCTCACAAAAATGGTAGACGTGGGTGTTGGAATACAATAGATCATTGAGAGGGGGAGTGAATCAGTGATCTAATAAAAACTAGTTCATTAATCAACCCAGTAGTTGTAAAATCAATTAGTGCAAACATACCAAAGATATATGAAACAATATAATCATGCAAATGAAACCATGACACAAGAATTTAAGTGGAAAACCCTAAGCAAGGAAAAACCACTATTCAACCTCAGCACAATCTTCATTAGGTCTCACTGACCAAAATCTAACTGATTACAAAATTAGGTATCACTAACCAAATTCTCACTAATTAAATACAAAATTAACACCAATTCCCTTCACAAGAAGCACCAACTTCAAGTCTTGAAAGACCACCAAATCTAAGATTTTAAAGAGCACCCAAATCCAACAAAGGAGCACCAACTCCACAAATCAACTTCAATACAAATAAAGACAAAAATATAGAGTACTAATCTATTTACAATATGTTTTAAAACATCAATATCTCTTGTTTGACAAATAGACAAACAACACTTAACCCTTCATACATGGGTAATCACTTCTTTTACAAAAATCCCATTATCTCAACACATACAAACAAGGTTTAAAATGATATATATATATATATATATATAATGAATTAATAGAACCTCTACATACATCTTGATTAAAACCTCCTTGAATGATCAAATAGATAACATAAAGAATCTTGCACTATCATATCCCCTATCATGATGATCAACCCTAGACACCTATAGATTTCAGTCTCATGAGAATTTACACATTCAAAACATTGTTAGTGATCTCATTTAGATCATACTGAACTATGCAAGGATCATACATTTCATTAAATTCAATCATAGAAAGCCCTATAACTCAATAAAATTGTTAATTTAAAATCCTTCTTTGTGTATATTATTCACAAAAACATGGTGTCATTGTCTTCTCTATACTATCATATAGCTCAAGCCTCCATTAGAAGAAAAATCGATGCACTAGATTCCAATTCTAATACCATCTCTAACTCAAACAGTTTCCAAATGGTGTAATTGAAACAATGTCATTGATACTCAAATGAATCTCAAATGAAAATTCTTGGGAGATGACTTTTATCTAACTTTAAATCAGGACCCTTGATCTTTATCAGCTACCAATCTATCAAATAAATGATAGCCATCGATGTTCTTTTAGGCGGTGAAACATAAGACTTCAACCTAACTATCCAGTTAAGGTGTCAATTGTCCAATGAGATTAACCCATTTAAGTGCTCACTTAAGTGACCTTCCACCTTATGTAGTCAGTCAACAAAAAAAAATAACAAAAAGTGAATTTGCATTGACTCTCTTCATAAAGCCTAGGTCTAGAGTATAATATAGTCTTAGGGTTTTGATATGCTAAGAATTTTATGTTATAAAGCATAAATATTTCAACAAAATGTAAAATGAGATTACACCATAGTCCTCTATAAGCCTCTGAACTAGATGAAAAAAAAACCAACCTTGACTTTTGATATGATGATATTCTATCAACTCACCATTTTGTGATATGATGAAACTCTATCATTTCACCAATTTATATAGTTTTGAATGAAAAACAAACTACATTAAAATGAAGACATTAAGAAAATCACTAAATTTTACAACCTTTTCTACAACACTACCTTTGACACTTTTGCATGAACAACATTAGTTGACACCATGAATTGAATGAAATATGAGTAATGAACATCAACACCATGAACTGCATTAAAAAAACTCCAACTTGCAACTCTCTTTGCATTAACCATCAACACTATAAAATGTATCAACAAAATCCAACTCGCAACTCTCTAAATGAATGTTGAACAAAGTGTTTTTCAGGAAGCAACTCTATCATACTTTGTCATAAAGAAAAAACAATAATCTTGAATTGAAAAAACTTTCTCATATAGTTGACATTAAACACCTTTTGCATCATGAACACGAACACACCAAAGGATACAATCAACTTGTAATGAAGAAACCCTAACCCTCTCCTAAAGATGAAAACAAAGGATAAATTCACCTTTTGCATCACACCCATGAAATAAAGGAATAGGAATTATTGGCCCCATGATTTCCGTTGCTCCAAAAGATTGACATGTTAATTCTCGATATAACCACTAGAATTAATGGATCCACAAGAGGCAGTTAGTCCATGTTGTGAATCCCAAGGGGAGAACTAATCATTTTCTAATAGTATACACCTCAATGTTACCCAAGAGGATTTGAACCTAGTACCTTGGGATTTGATAGTAATTATTGGCCCCATGGCTATTGTTGCACCAAAATTTTGACCTATTAATCCTTGATACAACTGCCAAAGTTAATGGATCCATGGGAGGTGGTTAGTCCATGTCATGAATCCTGAGGGGAGCACTAACCATTTTACAACAAGAAAAAATCAAAGAAAAAATACCATTGCAACTCTGTCATAAATTCTTTTGCACCAAAACCAATGATAGATCAACTTTGGTACTAATGAAAAATCAATCATGAATAAACAAGCACATTTACCATGCTTTGATATCATTACCATGCTATAATTTTTTTACATGAAATGGAATTAACAACATGAAATGGCCTCAATAACATTAAATAAATTATTTATGACATCAATTGACATCAATGAAAAACCTACCAACAAACTCCATCAACGTTTGACATCAACAACAAACATCAACAGTGGCTCCCAAAAAAACTTAATTGGATCACACCCCTTCAAGAATGTATGTTATCATTTTTTCCTCTTGGGAAATAATGACTAAATATTTCTTATTCTCCTCTATTTGATAAATAATCCCCTTACCACTAATATGGTGTTTATGGTGGGAAAGAAATAGAAGAATATTTCGTAAGTAGCAACATTCAGTAGAAGAAATAATATGTAAAATGGAAAGGTTAATCTTTGAGTTAGTAATTTCTAGTGTGTATAAATTAAATTCTCTAGGACACACCTACTCAAATTGGGATGCACAAATATATTCTCAGCGGGAGTTGATCCATTCTCCAAATCTAGGAACATTGCTACCAGAAATAGGCTCAACCACAAAAGTGTATTATGGACTGCACCACCAATGGATGTGATAAAACTTAATTTTTATGGGATATCTTGAAGGAACCCAAGTGCATCTAAGATTGGTTGTTTACTAGGGAATCAGGTACGTACAATTATTAGAGCCCTTACTCTAGAATTACAAAATGGTCCAAATAATAAGGTAGAGGCACAAGCATTACTCATAGGGTTAAAACTGAAAAAAATAATAGGAATTAAACATATATGGATTGAAGGGGACTCTATGGTCATAATCAATGAATGGCAGAAAAAAACTTAGTCGATTGGATGTTAAGTTTCATCCTAACCCAAGGCTTCAAAATTTTTCAAGAATTTGACTCATACCAGCTCTCATATTGCTTTAGAGAGGGTAATAAAGTAGAAAACATGTTGAAAATATGGAGTGTGACCTAGTTGATGTAGCACTACAAATTAAACAAATAGATCCTGATAACTACCCTACCTTGGTGTGCATATCCAACAATGAGCTACACCTAATAGAAGTGAATTGAGCTAACATTCTAATTTTTTTAAGAGTGCAAGTCATATAATTCTACCTTCTACCAAAAATACCTATCCCCAAGCTATTTGAGCCCTCAGGTGGACATCTTATTCTATGTGGGATCCCTTGTTGGGTAAGTCTCTATTGGTAGAAGTTGCATAGTCTCTTTTATTGCAAGTATGGATGTGTTTGGGGTTGTTTTCATTAATGTTTTCATTGACGTCAACATTGTACAAGTTGAGTAAGATGGTTTTTGCCAACTGCTTTTGAGAAAAATTGAGAAATAAGGAAAGTTGTGTTGAAGTTGTATTCTGAGCATGCTCCGGTAATGTGGTCTGAATTCTCTCTATATTGATCCAATCAACATGAAAATTTGATGGTGTGTTCATGAGCCTAAATGGATTCTATATTCCGAGTTTCAGATTCTAGCTTGATGGAAAGAAAAAGTTATGTTCACCAATGTGTGAACTAGTTTGTCAGAGTTATTTGGTTATTAACTAGGAGAAATGTGTTGGCTTTGCAGTATTTTGTTATTTGGTCTCAGATCTTGCAAATCTAGGAGATTATTCCATTTGATGGTTTATGTGTTCTAACAAATTTTCTTGTGTTATCACAATCTAGAAGACCTACTCCAAAGTCTCTATATTTTTTTGGTTGTCCTGGTTGACCTGGTGAAGTGTTCTCTGCAAATGAAGTTTGTTGAAGCTATTGTGGATGTATCTGAGTTGTTCTCAGACATGGTAAAAAGACTGGTGAAGCATGTTGAGAAATCCACATGTGTTTATCTTGTTGTTGATGCATGCACTTCAAATTTCATTTGTGTTTTCATTAGGTTTGGTCAACTTGGTGTCTACGCATTACATTTGGATTTTGTATCGACTTGAGGAAGTGTGTGCATGATCCAAGATGTTGTTTGGGTTCTAAATCAAACATGGGTTTGGTCCTCTCACATTCTTATCCACTGCAAGAATGTTGAGTAGCTGACCTAGTTTGAATTTGTAAAATGAAATTGTATAGGTCAACCTTGGATAATGTTTCTAAGTTTGAAGATGGTATAAAGGACATTTGAGTTGTAGTGAGTTTCATATCCATCCATCATTTGATTCGAGCAAGAAAAGAGTGTGCAAACAAGTGCAAAAAGAAGAGTGTGTAAGAGAAAATTGAGGCAACAATACTTTATTGTATTGATAATCTTCTAATCAAGTTGTGAAGTGTGTGTAACTTCTAATGGTGGATCATTATCTATTTCTTTGTATTTTCTATAGGTAGTGAGCCTTTCTTTCTGGACAGTCAGTCCTAAGGTAGTGAGCCCTTGATCTGGGTAGTGAGCCTTTGTATTTGGGTAGTGAGCCCTCTAATAGTGAGTTTGTGTATCTGGTATTGCATTACTACTATATTGTGAGTTAATCCTGGGTATGTGTAGGATCATCATGGAAAAAACAATCCCTTAAGTGGCAATAAAATTTAGAAAATCAAAGTTAGGCAACTTGATGTAAAAATTTGAATAAGTTATCTATATTATTTCAAAAATATGTAAGAATAGAATTTGCAGAAAATTGAATTTAGTTTCTAAAATACTAGGTTTATTTAAAAAAAAAAGAAATCTATTTGGTGAAAATTTGAAATCTCAATGCAGTAGTACTTAAATTTTAGGGAAAAAATAAGAAGTAGGTGTGTTTGTCTGACCACCCTAACCATAATGAAATGATAATATTTTTTATAAGATTTTAGATATAGGTAGGGGACTCATGTCTTGATGTGATGCATATATTTTTATAAATTGTTTCCAAGTAAATAATTAATTATGAAATTTTTATTACAAATTTAAAAAAAAAAAAAAACTCATATGTCTGACAACCTTAACTTGGTCAAAACTTCATGAAATTCAATTATTTATTTTTTAATCCTATAGTATGTGAATCATAGAATGTGATGCATGTTTTAGATTCAAAAAATCTGATACCATTTGAAAGCTATAGATTTTTTTCAATCATCCTATCAATCAGGACTTTAGTCGTAATTCAAATAGAAAATGAATAATAATAATTTATTAAATTAAAATTAAAGCATAATTTATATTGGTGGAAAGTTGAGAATCTCCTTTATAAACCCTTTTCATTTCATCAATTTTGGGTAAAGAAAAAGTCATCAACCACATGGGCCATCATATCACTTAGATATCTCCACTTTTTGGCCCATCATGATCTTGCAGATACTCTCCTCACTATGGTTTTTCCCTCATTGGGTTTTCCCCATAAATCTGGTGTCTCCAGTATTGTGTTTTTGTTATTTTCATTTCATGTTCATACTTAATAAAAACTTGAGGTTAAAAAAAAGGATTTGATACAATTGATTCACCCCCCCCACTCTCATTTGTCTTGTGTGCATTTGAACAATTGGTATCAAATATTTGATTCCTCGGTGGAGATCTTAACCTCTTGAGGTAGATCAGATGACACATAATTTGTAGCTTCCTATGTTTGATGGAGTTGATTACAGTGACTGGAAAGAATAGATGAGAAATTTGATTTCAATTAGTTTTAATACCTGGAAAGCTATGGAGACAACGTATGTGATTCTAGCAGCTAGACAATCTTCTGTTGATGAAGTTGTAGCCTTTGAAGAGAATGGAAAAGTGAGGTTTTCTATCTTTAGTGCATTATCTAAAACTAAAAGATCAAAAGTTATTTCTTTAGCTACTACTAATGAAATGTTGAAAAAATTGATAGATATTTATGAAGGGAATGAGAGAGTAAAGTTATCAAGCAAACTAACTACTAAGAGAAAATTTGAGAATCTCAGAATGGAAGATGGAGAAGACATTGCAAGCTATTATTAGAGAGTTGAAACTATAGAAACTAAAATCAAGAATCAAGGAGGTACCATGAAAGATGAAGATATAATTGAGAATATATTGATGACCTTACCAGACAATTAAAGTGACAAAGTATCTGCACTAGAAGAATAGTATGATCCGAATAAATTTACTAAGGAACATCTATTTGTTGTCTTGACTCCATTTGAGATGAGAAAATTTGCAAGGGATAAGGAGAAGATTGAAACAAACTTTAAAGCCTTGAAGATAGAAGATGATGATGAAGATGTAGAAGATTTGGAAGAAAATTTCACAAGGAGATTGAAGAAAGGTAATGGTAAATACAAAGGTAAGTTTCCCTTTAAATGATTTAGTTGTTGAAATATTGGTCATTATGCATGAAGATGTCCTAATAGAGCTACATAAAAGAAGAACAAGGATAATAATAATTATTTAAAGGATAAGAAGGATAGGAAGTTCAAGAAGTTGTATTATGTTAAGGAAGATGCATGAATTTTTTATGATGAATCGGATCTTGAGGAAGATAAAGATGAATGTTTGTTTCTAGCCTTGGAAAATAAATGTGCAAAAGAACCTAGTCCAGAGTGTAAGAAGAATGAATCAGAAGGTACTTTGGTAACTAATTTTCATGCTAGATAGGATGAAGGATTTTGGGTAATTGATAGTGGATGTTCAAATCATATGACTAGAGATAAGAGTAAGTTTACTAAACTTGAGAAGTATGATGGAGGTATAGTCATGTTTGGAGATGATTCTGGTGCTAAGATTGTTGGTAAAGGAAAAATTAATTTTAATGGAAAACATAACATTGATGATATCTACTATGTAAAGGTTTTAAGGCATAATCTTTTAAGTGTTGGAAAAATGTGCAACAAAGGTTTTAAGCTTGTGTTTCTGGATAACACTTGTGAGATCAGAAAAGGATCTAGAACTGTGGTTGTAGCTAGAAGAAGAACTCATGGAAAAATCTATCAACTCAAAGGTGGTGATGGTCAATTTTTTTTTTCTCATATTGGTGAGAGTTGGCTCTAGCACCAGAGGATGGGACATGTGAGTTTTGATAATCTGGTTAGGATCAATTCTACAGAAGTTGTGAGAGATCTACCTAGAATTAGAAAACATTCAAATTCAATCTGTAGAAGTTGTCAGATGGGAAAATAGACAAGGAAAATTTTTAAAACAAAGGATCAATCATCTACCAAAATGCTTGAATTACTCCACATAGACATTTGTGGTCCTACAAGAATAGGAAGCCTGAATGGTGATAGGTACTTTATGATTTTAATTGAGGATTACTCTAGGATGACATAGGTGACAAAAGTCTCAAGCTCTTGATAGATTCAAAGAGTTTAAAGCAAGAGTAGAAAATGAAGTAAACTTGATAATTAAAAGCTTAAGATTTGATAGAGGTGGAGAGTTTACATCTGGGGAGTTCAATACATTCTGTGAAGAGCATGGCATAAAAAGACATTTTTTTCTCCTAGAATCCAATAGCAGAATGGAGTTGTAGAAAGAAAGAACAAGACTGTGCAAGAGGTAGCCAGAACTATGATGAAAGAAGAAAATATTCCTTATGTGTATTGGAAAGAAGTCATTCACACTATTGTTTACATTCTTAACGGAGTTCAAATTAGAGGTAACAACACTAAGACTCCTTATGAGTTGTGGACTCCTACTATGAAATATTTTAAGGTATTTGGTAGTAGATGTTATATTAGAAGAGATGAAGAAAAAATTGGAAAGTTTGATGCTAGATGTGATGAAGGAATTTTCCTTGGATACTCAAATAACAATAAGTCTCATAGATGTTTTAATAAGAGACCGAGAAAATCATTGAAAGTACTAATGTGAAAGTTGATGAAGCTATGTATAGACCAGTGGAGATAACTAAAGTTGAACCTGATGAGCCTATCTATGTGCAAATACAGGAAGAAGAAAAGGAAGAGAAAGAGAAAAGTGAAGAAGAAGAAGAAAATTTGGAACCTACACCTAAGACTCCTAGATATGTTCAGAAAAATAATTCAGAGGAACAGATAATTGGAGACAAAAGTGAAGGAGTGAAGACAACAAGCAAAGTGGTTGAGGTAAACTTATGTCTACTTCCTAAAATAGAGCCTAAGACTGTGAATGCAACATGCGATTATGAAAGTTGGGTTAGAGCAATGAAAGAGGAATTATAGTAGATAGAGAAGAATGAGACATGGGAACTAGTCCCTAGACCTAGAAGCAAGAATGTAATTGGTTCAAAATGGGTATTCAGAAACAAGTTAAATGGATATGGTGAAGTGGTAAGAAATAAAGAAAGACTTGTATGTAAAGCATATTCATAGGTTGAAGGAATAGATTTTGAAGAAAATTTTGCACCTGTAGCAAGAATGGAAGCCATTCAAATGTTCTTGGCATTTGCAACTCATAAAGATTTCAAAGTAAAACAAATGGATGTCAAATCTGCCTTTCTAAATGGGGAACTGGAAGAAGAACTATATATGGAGCAGCCAGAAGGCTTTTCACTATCAAACAAACCAGACATGGTTTGTAAGTTAAAGAAAGCATTATATGGACTGAAACAAGCTCCTAGAGCTTAGTATTCTAGATTGGATAAATACTTGAAAAAATAGGGATTCAACAAAGGTTATGTAGACAACAATATTTACTTCAAAGTTGAGAAAGACAAAATAACGATATTTGTTGTTTATGTTGATGATATCATTTTTGATGGTAATGAAGGTATGTGTAAGAATTTTGATAAAGAGATGCAAAAAGAATTTGAAATGTCTATGATTGGTGAACTGAATTTCTTCCTTGGGCTTCAAGTTAATCAAACTGACAAAGGGATATTCTTTTCACAATCTAAGTATGTTAAGGAATTGTTAAATAAGTTTGGAATGGATGATTCTAAACTGGTATGTACCCCTATGGTCACTGGATTCAAGCTGAGTAAGGTTGATGGATCTACTAAAGTTGATTAGAGCATGAACATATCCATGATTGGAGGATTGTTGTATCTTACTACTACTAGACCTGACATTATGAATGCAGTATACTTAGTTGCAATATTTCAAGAAGAACCAAAGGAAACGCATGTTAAAGTTGTGAAGAGGATATTCAAATATCTTAAAGGAACTCCAGATTATGGGTTATGGTTTCAAAAGAACAATGATTTCAACTTGAGTGCCTACATTGATGATGATTGGGCTAGATGTGTAGATGATAGGAAGAGTACAAGTGGAGGATCATTCTTTCTTGGAGAAATATTAGTTTCTTGATTGAGCAAGATGCAATATTCATTTTCTTTATCCATTGTTGAAGCAGAATATATTGCAGTAGCATCCTGCTATAAATAGGTACTTTGGATGAAGAAAACTTTGATGAAAATAGGTATGATGACTGATGAACCTACTTCTATCTTTTGTGACAATACAGGTTCTATAAATTTTTCAAAGAATCTAGTGATTCATTCTAGAAAAAAGCATATATTTATCAAGTATCATTTCTTGAGGGAGAAAGTGTTGAGGAATGAAGCAAGACTTGAATATCTACCTACCAAAGAACAAGTTGTAGACATATTCACTAATGCCCTTCCAAAGGATATTTTCAGCATCTTAGAGGGAAGCTAGGGGTTTCTGCACCTCCTTCTTTGAACTAAATGCACATGAAGGTGCATCAGTCCAATGGATTCACAAACTCTTTTGTTTTGGACTGATGATTGGGGTCTACCCCTTAGGGGGAGTAGAAAAGTGCATTGTGACAGTATGTGATATGGATGTACTCCTTAGGGGGAGTAAACAAAGCTTTATATGGTAAGAATTTCCTTTTCCATTGATGTCAAAGGGGGAGAGAATCAACTAAAAATTGTATGCTTGGCAGGTTGTCGCTTTTGAAAACCATGTAGGATATGGGAGAGAGAATCATGTGAAACTTTTATGCTTGGAAGGTTATCACTTCTAAGAATCTTGTATGCTATCTTTGATGGTTTTTCACATCATGTGTTGCCATCAATGATAAAGGGGGATATTTTTGCAAGTATGGATGTGTTTGGGGGTGTTATTAATTTTTTCATTGATGTCAACACTGTATAGGTTGAGTAAGTTGATTTTTACCAAGTGCTTTTGAGAAAATTTGAGAAATAAGGAAAGTTGTGTTGAAGCTATATTCTGAGCATGGTCTGATAATGTGGTATACATTCTCTCTATATTGATCCAATTGCCATGCAGATCTGATGATGTGTTCATGAGCTTAAATGGATTTTATATTCCAAGTTTTAGCTTCTAGCTTGATAGAAAGAAAAAGTTATGTTCACCGATGGGTGAACTGGTTTGTCAGAGTTATTTGGTCATTGACTGGGAGAAATTTTTTGGCTCCTCAATCTTCTATTATTTGGCCTCAGATCTTGTGGATCTTGGAGATTATTCCTTTTGATGGTTTTTGTGTTCTGACAAAGTTTCTTGTGGTTTGGTGATCTAGAAGATGTGCTCCATAGTTTGTGTTTTGTTGGTTGTCCCAGTTTAATTGGTGAAGTGTTCTTTGCAAATGAAGTTTTTTGAAGCTGTTGCAGATGTATCTGAGTTTTTCTTAGAGATGGTAAAAATATAGTGAAGTGTGTTGATAAATCTGCATGTGTTTATCATGTTGATGATGTGTGTACTTTAAAGTTCATTTTTGTTTTCATTAGGTTTGGCCGACTTGGTGTCTACACGTTACATTTAGATTTTACAACGACTTGAGGAAGAGTGTGCATGATCCAAGATGTTGTTTGGGTCCTAAATTAAATATGTATTTGGTCCCCTCACATTCTTATCCACCATGAGAATGTTGAGTAGCTGACCTAGTTTGAATTTGTAAAATGAAATTGTATAAGATGACCTTGGATAATATTTCTAATGTTGAAGATGGTATAAAAGAAAGCTGAGTTGTAGCCAATTTCATATCCATCCATAATTTGATTTGAGCAAGAGAAGATTGTGTGAAAAAGTGTGAAAAGTAGAGTGTGGAAGAGAAAATTGAGGCAACAACACTTCATTTTATTCATAATCTTCTGATCAAGTTGCAAAGTGTGTGTAACTTCTAGTGGTGGATCATTATCTATTTCTTTGTATTTTTTGTAGGCAGTGAGCCTCTCTTTCTAGACAATGAGTACTAATGAGTTGAGCCCTTGATCTGGGTAGTGAGCCTTTGTATTTACATAGTGATCCTTGTAGTAGTGAGCTTGTGTATCTGGTATTGCATTAATACTATATTTTGAGTTAATCCTCATCGTGGTTTTTCCCTCATTGGGTTTTCCCCTTAAATCTGGTGTCTTTGGTATTGTGTTTTTGTTATTTACATTTCATGTTCATACTTAATAACAGACTGAGGTTAAAGTGGAATTGATTAATTTTATAAGTAATGGATTTCCTACAACTGATTCACACCCCCCTCTGAGTTGTCTTGTGTTCATTTCAACATCTTTCATGCTTGCAAGCCTAAATGCAAGTTGTAAAGTGTTGAGGTTTTATGTGGTATCCTTGATTATTTGATTGTGTCCTTCATTACCACGTGTCATACTAGCATGGTCTTGTGAAGCCCTCAATCATCACAAACAACTCCTAATACAAGGGTGGTTGGTTCTACAAGTGAGGTTTTAAGCCTCTTCTTTTGACAACGAGCTTGTTTTTGATGAGGTCTTCTTTTTTCTTAAGCTTTGAAGCTTGCTAAAAAGAGTAGTCCCCATTTTGAAACATACTAGTGGCCTTAAGGGTGCTAGTCATGGTATGTTGAGTTATTCCAATCATACCTATCTCCAAAAAGTATGTGTTCCCTTAGGTGGGCATTTGTTTTCTACTAATGAACCCTTGATGGTTAAATTCACATTGGTTATAGTTTTGTAGTTACTATTGATTGTGATGTCTTAAACCTAAATTTGTACAATGTAGTGGTGACACATGGTGTCTCTAGGGTTTTGATGTTGCTTGGACATTCCAAATACCCACCCCCTGCATAGAGGCCACATGTCTTATTGGTTCATCCTAAAAAAGCTCATAAGTATCACAAACAAGATTTGGTGTGTGATTGGTTGGTTCTACTACAAAGATTTTCATAAATGAGAAACTCTCACTAGGGATTAAAAAGTGCATAGTGGGAAGTTATATGGTTCCATAAAGGATAGTAATGTCTCTCTTTTCAAAAAAAAATTACCTTTGGAACATGCTACATGCTACATTTACATACGCAACCAAAATGTATATATCTTGACAAGACTTCCATTACCTGACTGACTAGGGCCTTTTGGTAGGCCCACCACATGGCAAAAAAGGGTTGTGAGGTTAATTTGAGCTTGTCTTAGGATAACCTTAGGATCATCTTAAGAAATCCCAACTGATCAAATATGGTGCTGAGATAAACTTAGATAATTCTCTCTCTATCCTAGCACAAAAATACATTGTGCCATTGTTCTCTCTTGAGTTACCTTTCAAACCACAAGCTACCTCAAGCTATGCAAAATTTCCATGTTGCAGCGATGGCTTTGGATTATGTGCATTCCACTCAAAAGAAAATATTAGTGCATTTTATACAAAAATGGAAAATGGGAGATGTAACTAATAATTTTAATCAATTTGATGCAATCGCTATTTGACAATTTCTAGTATGATTGGTTTCTTAACTATATTTTGGCACAAACCCCATCTAATCATTAGATGCTCAAGGGATTCATGATTAATGACAGAGTGAATGCATAGTAATTCACTAGAAAGTTGACATGTATTTCAAGGGTAATAAAGCTCTCTAGAGTTGCTTCAATATCTCTCCTAATGGGAAGAAAAATTTGGAAATAGTTTCCTCCAAATGGTTGTGGTGTACTTTAGTAGAGAGTTGGTAAGCATCAAAATGGTAATAAAGTGCTTTGAAAGCTACAGGGTAAAAGCACAAACCTGTATCATACTTTTGGCCAAATAAATAGTTCTGAGAAACTATTTTTGGCCAAAAAAGTTTCATCTGAATAGGTTTCAACTGAAACCAGGTGGCATGTACATGGAACATAAGGTTTTAGCCAAATAGGTTTCGACTGAAACCAAATTTATTTATTTTTCCCTTTGCAACTTTGATATTGGCTTTCAAATCAGCTTATTTTATGTTTGGGGTTTCTATAGAAAGGGTTTTGGCTAAAACCATTTCTATAGAAGCCCTTTCAGCTAAAACTATCTTGTTGGTAGCCAACTCAACTTTTTTTAGAATTTTTTGAAACATTTTAAACTTCAAATAAGTTTTTCTTCAGTCATAATGATGTTTTAAATGAAAATAAAAAATACCCTTTTGTAAAGCTTAGTGGTGAATCCTAATATGTAATTTTTTTAATATTTTGATTAGTCTTAGTAAATTTTATTTTTAAATTAATGCAAGTAGGTTGTTAATGTTATAAAAGAGGTTGATTAAAATTTTTTAAAAATAGTAAAACATATATTTTTTTAAAAATATATGGGGCACTAGAGGAGAGAGTCCTCTTCCAAACGGTATATTTTTTTTTTTGAACATGATTAAAAAAATAGACAATAGTTGACGTCCCATGAAAACTATAAGATTCTGACAAGTTTGACTTTAAAACATTATTATGAGAAAAATATACATCAAAATTTGATTTTTTTTCCATAAACTAGATATTGAAGTTACCTATTTGTAGAAATTTTTTAAATGGAGAAATGAAGTTTTTTTCAATTTGTTTTCTTGATGTCCTGTGAAGTCACTTTTTTGAGAAATTTTCAGCATTCCAAAATCTACTCTTAAAATTGTAAAAAGATAATGATTTTTTTAAAAAAAATCTAAAAACTTATAGGAATGCAGTTCATCAAAAACTCTACATTTCATTACTTTACATCATTTTCAAACCCAAAACATAAAAAACCACTTTTATGTGGTAGGAGTTCATTTTTTTTTTTGTTGTTGGCCAGTTCCTTTATAAAGTGTGACACAAGGTTGTGCTTTTACCCTGCATTAATATATCTCCTAATGGAAAATAAATGTGGAAATAGATTCCTTTCATTCGAAGCATGGTAAATGAAGAAGCTTTCTCTATTTAAACTTGTAGGGTGATACCCTTACTATGCATTTTCCCATATAGTTAGTTGTACACTTTGATATGGTTCACAAGTTCATTCTGCCAAATAGCTTTCATAGGTGCTATTATAGACCTACACTTGAAGGTGATAATGAAACATCCTAAAGGAAGGGACTTAAAAGTAGTAAATATGACACTTAGCATTGATTTCCTAAAGGAGGTTGAGCTCTATAGGGTGAACATGGACATCAAATTATGGTTTGTGCCTTCTGTCCTAGATTTAGGAGAGAAAAAGGAGCTGGTGGGTGTTCTAATGGAAAAATTATTTAAAAAATATAATCTAAGTGTTGGGAAAAAAAGGATAGACAACTAAGAGGGGGGAGAGGGGGTGAATCAGTTGTTACCAAAATCAAACATATACAACATTAATCAACCTTAAATCTCAGATTTGAAAAATAACAATGCAAGCATAAATTAATAACACATCAGAGACACATGAACAAGAATATTTTATATGTGGAAACCTTGTTAGGGGAAAAACCACGGTGGATGTTAGTCCACAAGATTATACCCTATTAGAAGTATAATGAAGAATGAAAAAGGAATGCACTTGCATTCAGGTGCACTGCCTAGATTACACTGCTCAAAGGGAAGGGTCACTACCTTACTTAAAATAATCAGATTAAATCCATTTGATGAAGTTGAACTGAGAAAATAGCTTCTACAAAATCTTGATTACAATTCTAGTTAGGCACGCAAAAACTTCTACACACTCTTCCACACTCTGCTCAAAATTATTCACACTCTACTCTGCTCTTGAATGATTTTAACTTTATTCGTACATGTACACCTCTTGCACACACTTAGAATTTCCTCTAAATGAGGAAAGAAAAACTTATATATATCCACTATATGGATTTACATCCACTTTTCAGTTGGCATATAATAAAGGATAAATTACAATTGGCCTCAATACATGAATAAAACTCAATGTGCATCAACACAAGTTAGTGAAAACATAGCGAGGACCCAAAAAAACACCTTCAAACATGCTAAAAATTAAAATATTAATCTTCATGGATCCAAAACACACTAACACCATCATGTCAGCCAAGAACATGAAAACTCGAGCACACATCGGAAAAATCTCTGATCACGAACACTCTGATCAATGCGGACGTAAAACAAGGATATATTATGATCTAGAATCATCCATAAAGCTCATACGTACATGCACAACACATGAAATTACTAGAATTTCATCTACTTCATCCAAGAACACCATCTACAAAAACTGAATAACTGTAGGAACACAAATCTTCATAACTTCCACAAATCTTGATGCAAACCTTTGAAACTTTTAGAAAACATACTAGAAAGCTTCAGCAACAAACCCTTTGAAGTGCACCTTCATATCTTCAATGTACATAACTTTCCAAAATTTTGACCTTCTTAGCTTCACTGGCTCCCAGCAATATTATTTTTAAAAATTTCTCAATATCCTCGACATATACAACCTTAAGCATCATCAATGCTAATAGTGTTGACATAAATGAAAACCAAATATTAGCAATACAACTATAACATTCAACAATATCCCCCTTTGGCATTGATGGCAACACATGATGTGAAAAATAATTCCACCAATCCAACTAGCTCTTCTCCAATAATCTCCCCCTGAGATTGTGCACTCTTTCCTGTTTCCTTCTTCTCCCATTTTTTTCACATTTCTATTCTCTCCCCCTTTGAAATCAATGGAAAAATTACACATGCTCTAATCACAAGTTTGAGTCATCTGACTACTCCCCCTGAGTAGCAGCCACCACAACATCAATCTGGAATAAGATATGGCTATGAATTCATGAACTAATGCAAAGACCTACATCTTAGTTCTGATCAGGAGGGGAAATCACCCCTAACTTGCCTCTGAGGTACTCAAACGTATCCTTAGGTAAAAAATTAGTAAAGATGTCTGCAATTTGCTCCTTGGTAGGTATATACTCCAGTCTAACTTCTTTGTCACTCATTTTATCTCTCAAAAAGTGATATTTGATGGATATATGCTTTGTCTTTGAATGCAACACTAGATTGTTTGAAATATTAATGGCACTTGAATTGTCACAAAATATGGCAATTGGTTCTTCATACTCAATTTTTACATCTCTCAACATTTTCTTCATCCACAATACTTGGGTAAAACTATTTGCAGCAGCAATATATTTTTCCTCAAGAGTAGATAATGAAACAAAATTCTACTTTTTGCTTAGACAAGATACCAATTTGTTCCCTAAGAAGAATGCACTGACACTAGTACTCTTCTTGTCATCCACATCTCCTTCCCAATCAACATCATTGAAATCATTCAGGATAAGATCATCATCCCTAAGCTACCAAATACCAAGATCAACTATCCCTTTCAGGTATCTGAAAATTATTTTCACAATGTAGTTACATGAGACTATTTAGGATCAGCTTGAAATATAGCAACCATGTGTACAAAATTCATTATATTTGGCCTGGTCTGAGTCAATTAGAGTAATCCACCAATCATTGACCTATATCTTGTCTAATTTTCTTTAGGAGAATCATCATTCTGTGTAAGTTTGCATCCAAATATCATAGGTGTACCAACTGGCTTTGAATCTTCCATGCCAAACTTTTTCAGTAGCTCTTTCACATACTTAGACTAAGATATGAAAATTCCATCATCTAACTGAGTGATTTTCAATACTAAAATTAATTTCAACTCTCCTATCATTGATATTTCAAACTCACTTTTTATTTCATCAACAAACTTCATACACAAATCATCATCACCTTCAAAAATAATGTCATCAAAAAAGACTTCAATGATCAATTCTTTATTTGGATCCAACTTGAAATAGAGATTGTTGTCAATAGTACCTTTATTGAATCCAATATTCAATAAGTATTTATCCAATCTAGCATACCAAGCTCTACGAGCTTGCTTAAGTCCATATGGAGCTTTCTTCAATCAACATACCATGTATCTTTCATCAGTCAATTGAAATCCACCTGGTTGTTCAACATAGACTTCTTCTTCTAGCTCAAGATTTAGAAATGCTGACTTTACATCCATCTGATAGAATTTATAATTGTTTAAAGTAGCATAAGAAAGAAATAATCTTACCACTTCAATTATAGCAACATGGGAAAACATTTCTTCAAAATCAATACCTTCCATCTGTGAGTACCCTTTGCAAACTAATCTTTCCTTATTTCTAACCACTTCACCTTGCTCGTTCAACTTATTCTAGAACACCCACTTGGTTCCAATTGCATTTTTGTTCTAAGGTCTAGGAAAAGGATCCCATGTATAATTCTTCTCTATATGCATTAGTTATTCTTTCATGGCTTCCATCCAATGTTCATCTTTGCATGCTTCATTGATATTGTTGGGCTCAACTTTGGAAATTAGACAGTACTCTTCCAAAATTATTCTTTTAGTTTGCACACCTTTGCTCTTGTCTCCTATGATCTGATTGTCAAAGTGATTTCTCCTTACATAGTTGGGGGTTTTAGGATTTTCTCTGACTTCTTGTTCTTGTGTTCATTCTTCTACACTTCGGCTAGTCTCTACCACTTAATTTCCTTGGTTCACCGGAACAATCTAAAGTTGATTATGTGTCTGAACATCATTTTTAGTATTATCATTTGGATAATCTGAATCATATCCACTATGTCTAGATGGTCTAACAATATCTTCATCAAATTTGACATTTACACTTTCAACCATTTTCTTTAACCTCTTATTAAAGCACAGGTAAGCTTTACTTTTAGTAGAGTAACCCAAAAATATTCCTTCATCACTTCTAGCATCAAAATTTCCTATATCATCATCTCTCTTGATGTAACATTTTCTTCCAAAATTATTGAAATACTTGATAGTAGGCTTATAACCAAACCATAGCTCAAAAGGTGTCTTACTAGAATTACGGTTGACATACACCATGTTAATGGTATACACAGTAGTACTTACAAATTCTCTCCAGTAGAAATGAGGAACATTTTCTTCCACCATCATGGTTCTAGTAGTGTCTAGAATAGTTTTGTTCTTTCTTTCAAAAACTCCGTTTTGTTGAGGGGTCTGAGGAGTAGATAACTGTCTTTAGATTCCATGCTCCTCACAAAAAGATTTTAATTCCCGAGAAGTGAATTCACAACCTCTATAAGATCTTAGACATTTTATCTTCTGACCTATCTCATTCTCTACCATAGCTTTGAAACTTTTTAACTTTTGTAATGCTTCATGTCTTTCTCTTAAGAAAGCAACCCATATCATTCTAGAATAATCATCAATGAGCAACATAAAATACCTTTCATCTTGTAGAATTATAATTCTGGATAGACCACATAGATAATTATGTATCAAATATAGTACTCCATTAGAGGTATATTGTTTGCTCTGAAAATAATTTCTTGTCTTCTTACCCATCTAACATTCCTTGCACATAGGGTCAGTAGGCTTCACTAACTTAGAAAGATCTCTGATTTCTTGAGTAGTGCTTATCTTGACAATGCTATCAAAGTTCACATGAAACAACCTCCTATGACATAACCAACTTACATCAATCTGAGCAATTAAGCAACTTTCACTAAAAACACTCAAATGAAAGATATTACCTTTTGACTTTGTACCTGAAGCAATCATATTTCTAGAACTTCCCCTTATTCTGCACTTACCATCCTTGAATCAAAGATTGTAACCCCTATCTACCATTTTTCCAACACTTAACAAGTTATGCTTTAAGCATTATACATAAAGAACATTATTAGTATTATGCTTACCTCCAAAAGAAATAGTGCCTTTTCCACGAATCACACTAGAAGTATTGTCTCCAAATATTACAACACCACCATCATAGTCTTCCAAGCTTACAAACTTGCTTTTTTCACTAGTCATATGATGTGAGCATCCACTGTCAATTACCCACTCATCTTTTTCTTCAAGTTTTGTTGCAAGTGATTTCTCAACATTCACATTACTAGTAGATTCAGTGGACACCTAACCATTTTCTTTGATAGCAATAAATACCCATTCATTGTCATTTCTGATTTCTTTATCAAATTCTTCATCAATTACACCTTCTTCAGAATAATAACATTTCCTTTGAAATCTAGTCTTCTTAGGTTTCTACTTAGAAACTCTTTTAGAACATCTAGATGCAAAATGACCTATTTTACTGCAAGAAAAACATTTAATAGGTAACTTTCCTTTATACTTACCATGACCTCTGGCTTCTCTTTTCACAATCAATGCTTCCAGTTCTTCTAATTCTATTTCTTAATATTCATAATTTTTCATTTAATATTCATATTTGAATGTCCTTTTGGAACTCTCACCCAGATTGTATCTCTATTGGATTTTTCTCGATATTGTAGCTTTGAATACAGATTCAATCTTAGGAGCAAATTCACCAAATTCACTCAACTCAAATGCGAAAATTTTTCCAATCAACATGTCTCTTGTAATATTTGTCACTATCCCGAGTTCATCAATAGCATGAGTTGTTGTTTTGTAGGAGGGAGGCACAGATCTAAGTATCTTAGCCACAACTTCTTCATCATCCAAGGTTTCACTGGCACATCTAATTTTCATCACCAGTTCATTTATCTTTTAAGAAAAAGAGAGGATATTCTCATCTTCACCGATCTTCAAGTTTTCCCACTTGAATTTTAGACTTTGTAGCTTAGCACTTTTCACTAGCGCATCTACTTCATACAATATTTCCAAATTTTTCCAAATCTAGTATTCTATCTTCAATCCTAACACATTTGTCATATCTGAATCTGTCAAAGAACTCAATAATGCTTCAATAGCCCTGGCATTATCTTCTACTTGCTTGATCTCATCTTCCAAGGATAGACCATTCTGAGGAATAGTATATGCATTTTGTGTCATCTTCCAAACAAGGTTCTCCAATGCACTTGAAATGACACTTCATTCTGACTTTCCATAAGGAGTAGTTTGTACCATCGAATCTAGGACTATCCTTCTTGTATGATGCCATCTCAAATCACCTCAAGCTATTAGTCTTCTTCAGAGGAACTAGATTTGATACCAATTGTTGGAAAAACAAGGATAAACAACTATGAGGGGGGGTGAATCAGTTGTTACCAAAATCAAACTTATACAACATTAATCAACCTTAAATCTTAGATCTGATAAATAGCAGTGCAAACATAAATTAATAACACATAAGAGAAATATGAACACGAAGATTTTATACATGGAAACCCTGTTAGAGGGAAAACCATGGAGGATGTTAGTCGACAAGATTACCCTATTAGAAGTATAATGAAGAATGAAAAAGGAATGCACTTGCATTCAGGTGCGTTGCCTAGAGCATACTACTCAAAGGGAAGACTCACTACCTTACATAAAATAATTAGATTAAATCCATCTGATGAAGTTGAACTTACAAAATGGCTTCTACAAAAGTTTGATTACAGTTCCAATTATGCACACAAAAACTTCTACACACTCTTCCACACTCTGCTCAAACTTCTTCACACTCTACTATACTCTTGAATGATTTGACCTTTATTTTCACATGTACACCCCTTGCACACATTGAGCATTGCCTCTAAATGAGTAAAAAAAAAACTTATATATATCCGCTATACGGATTTACATCCACTATTCAGTCGACCTCTAATAAAGAATAAATTACAACTTTCGGCCTCAATACATGAATAAATTTCAATGCACATCAACACAAGTCGCTGAAAACATAGTGAGGACCCAAAAAAGCACCTTCAAACATGCCAAACAATAAAATATTAATATTCATGGATCTGAAACATGCTAACACCATCATGTTGGCCAAGAACCTGAAAACTCGAGCACGCATCAGAAAATCCTCCAATCACAAACACTTCAATCAATATAGATGTAGAACAAGGATAGAGTACAATCTAGACTCATCCATAAATGCCATAGGTACATGCATGACACATGAAATTACTAGAATTTCATCCACTTCATCCAAAAACACCTACTACAAAAACTGAATAATTGTAGGAACACAGATCTTCATAACTTCCACAAATCTTGATGTGAACTTCTAAAATTTTCAGACAACATACTAGAAAGCTTCAGTAGCAAACCCTTTGAGGCATACCTTTAGATCTTCAATGTACATAAATTTCCAAAATTCTAACCTTCTCAGCTTCATTGGCTGCCAACAATATTATTTTTATTGTAATTTTCTCAATATCCTCGACATATACAACCTTAATCATCATCAATGCTAATAGTATTGACATCAATGACAACCACATATCAGCAATGCAACCACAACATCCAACAATAAGTTGGCTCGAGGCTATCTTGGAAGTAGAAAGGATAGGTGTTGGCATCCCAAGGCTAGAAGATATCCAATACATGCATGAGGATGGTGCCATAGTGGAATGGCTTCCATTCCTTTTGAATTTTTGTATGGTGTCAATAACACTACATAGAGATTTGGTGTGTATGGGTAGATTCTTTTTTAAAAAGGTACAAAATTTGGAGCCTAGATGTTGAATCTCTAATGGATTGTTGATTTTGATGCCACCTATCCAATGGTATGAGTAGTGCATCCAATCCCTTGCATAAAAAATACCCTCTTTGTATTTTTATCACACTTTATGGTTTAAAGATTTTTTTTTGTTTTGGCCTTCACATGGGAGGAGCATTTGGATTATGGGGTGTAGATTTTTATTTTGGGTCCCTAATCATCCCTATATTTTGTAAATTTTATTAAGCTTTCACACATTATATATATGTAATTTTAGAACTTTTATACTATTAATAATATTCAGTTTTTTTTCTTTTATCTAGAAAATAAATAATAAAATTATATAGATTTAATTGGTTTCCTTTTTTAATATATTTTTTTTCCTTCTTAATTGAATTCTATTGTTTTATCTACACACTTATTCAATGGTTTCTCATTCAACATATGAATTACCCCTACACCACTTTGGTTGATTCAATCCTATTTTAGATCATATCATTATGAATTTTAAGAGATTCTAAATAAGAGAAAAGGAAATTAAATCAAATTTTCACTAGTAAATATAGGAATATGAGGAAGAAGAAGAAATTAAAATTAATGAAAATGTTAAAAAGAAAGGAAATTGAAATCAATTACAAACAACTAATTCAGCTATAAAATTTCATTAATGAAGTTAGTATATATTAATGAATAAGTGTGTATATTACCATTTATGTAATAATGTTACACATTTTCAAAAAATAAGGGTGGATGGAAATAGTCACACCCCTGGAGTCCTCATGGGGCATTGCTTTAGAGAATAAAATCAATAACAAAAGATATTATGCATTGAGAGTAGTAGTAGAGGGAAGAGGTGGAGGATCCCATTCATCTAGTTGTCCCCATGATATATTAGTAGGATCCAAAGTGTCCATATAGGAGGGTCTCATGCATGAATATTCATTTCCTTATTATTCTTCTTAATATTTTTTCCTTTGGTATGACAATTTTTAGTGAGAAGACAAAAAAGTTGGACATATGTGTTCAATTAAAGGGTATGTGCAGGATCATCATGGAAAAAATAGGCCCTTAAGTGGCTATGAAAATTCAGAAAATATGAGTTAAGAAACTTGACATAAAAATTTGAATAAGTTATCTATATTATTTTAAAAATATGTAAGAATAGAACCTATAGCAAATTGAATTTAGTTTCTAAACTACTAGGTTTATTTTAAAAAAAATCTATCTGGTGAAAATTTGAAATTTCAATGTAGTAGTACTTAAATTTCAAGGAAAAACTAAGAAGTAGGTGTCTGTCTGACCACTCTAACCACAATAAAATGATAATATTTTTTTATAAGATTTTAGATATAAGTAGATGACTCATGTTCGGATGTGATGCATACTCTTTTATAAAAAAAATCCAAGTAAATAATTAATTATGAATTTTTATTACAACTTTTAAAAAATATAAAATTTTGTATGTCTGACCACCTTAACATGGTAAAAAATTCATGAAATTCAATATATATTTTTAATCCTATAGTACATGCAAAGCATAGAATGTGACACATGTTTTGGATTGAAAAAATGCGATACCATTTGAAAGCTATAGATGTTTTTTAATTAGCCTATCAATGAGGACTTTAGTCATAATTCAAATAGAAAATGAATAATAATTATTTGTTAAATTCAAAGTAAAGCATAATTTATATTGGTGGAAAGCTGAGAATATCCTTTAAAAGCCCTTTTCATTACATCAATTTTGGGTAAAAAAAAGTTGTCAGCCACATGGGCCATCATATCACTTACATAGTGCCACTGTTTGGCCCATCATGATCCTGCACATACCCTAAATCCAAATTACTTTTTAATATTAAAATGAATAAGGTTCATAAACATAGTATTAAAAGGTAAGAAAATGGGGAATTTCTAGATGGTGGTCTATATGTTCTACACAAGGAGGTAGTGAATAATTTAGAATTCAGGAAGAGCCTCAATGCCCAACATAGAGGTCTATGTGGATACATATGATTGTTACTATCTTTATTCACATCAAGATGGGAAAGGATGATCTAATGTAGGAAATCAATGATTAATTTTCTTTATGCATTGGAATACAAACAATGGTTTATCATGATAGGTTAATAACACCCCTCTTACGTGTCACTATGTCTCCCCTTATACAATTCAATGGACATATTATAATGTAATTGTTTGAAAATGGATCTATTCTATGGAGCATGATTTAATTGGTAGATTTTTTATTTATGGATATGTCCTCTCAATCTACACAAATGAATCATAGATACCTAGCACCCTATTTTAAATAGTAATTTTAAACTTTACCCATATTTTTATGGTTATTTTATTATAATTTTTTATAATAATCTAGATGATAAAATAATTCTCTCCAATTATCTTCAAGCCCATAATTAGCACATTCTTATGCTTAAAACATGGCACATAGCTTTCAACCCCATCTCTAATTCATTCACTATTATTACTGTGTTAGTTCATCTCCCTCAATTTATATTCCAATTTTGGTTTTAATCCTAACTTGCAATACTTGACAATAAGTTTACCAATTTCTCGATTTAAAAAAAAGTCTCTAGTTTCCTTCACACCATATTCATATTCATTTTTGTTAATATAGACACTTCTAAAGCCCTTCCAACAAAAAATACTCTTAAACTATTTATCATAGTTGGACTCAAAATTAGAATCATAAAGTACTAACTTGTTTCTATCATAGGTACTTTAATAATAGCAAAATCATTGCTAATTTATTCAAACATAAATGAGATAGTTAAAAACATGATAAAAATGTGTTTCTCTTCATCACTATTCTATGGAATTAGAGTCATTTGAGAATTCATAGGTATTGGATCTAGAAAACCACATGATACATCTCAAATGGAACCAATATCAACTCTTGTGATTGTGAGCCTCATAGGAATCATTGATTATCACTCCCTATCTCTAGCTATTGTTAGGTCCCCTCCTCTTAGGGGCACTCTATTTATGTTGCTAACAAAAATGATTCCATAGGTATGAAACCATACCTAGAGGTTCTATTTATGACAAATGATGGTTCACTATGTCTTAAGAATGTTAATACCTCAACTAGTAATGCTAGGTCCTTGGATGTTAGACTTTACAATAAAAATGTGATGGTTATGCACAAAAATGACTTGGTCACCCACAATATACACCTTGATTCACTCACCAAAATTGGAATTAATTCTTATTATTTTCTTAGTGAGACTCCTTTATCTTACATGATCCCTTTTTTAATGTAATGTACCACTTTTATAGATCTAATGTATCATTTATTTTGAATTTTCTTTATCAAAATAGAATTACCCATGAGCATAATTTACCTATCTATTTTTTTTGAAGAAATTTGTAATTACCATTTTAGTTGATTTGACACTATAATTGCAAATCTAATTTGATTTGTGGGTCTCTTATTATAATTTACTGAACACATATAAAATATGAGTTCCACCTTTTGGGAGATGCAACTAGGGTTTTGGACCACCTATTTCACTCTAGTTCATTAAAGGAAACCAAGATCCCTCAACCAATTGAATTGATTAAGCAATGGACTAAGGTTAGGGTGGTATCCTTGAGTGTGATTAAAGACAAAAGGGGGTTCACCACTAAGCAAAGGCTTAGAAATAAATAAATGTAAATGATATGCAAGTATAACTATGCAACCTATGAAATGAAACTCAAAATATGAATAATAAACCGAGAATGAATAGAGGTGCACTTGGAACACTAAATATTCTTGGAAAAAGGTCTACAATCTTGAAATTATGACTTTTCAAGCAACTGGGACTCATACACTAGTTGGGGTGATTTAGTCCCAGTTTAGGGTTTCAGGCTGAATTCAAAATTTGCATTTGGTAAACTATGATCTGAAAAAACGTCTAAAAAATTGGTATGTTGGGACTCATATGCTAGTTAGGGTGTTTTATTCCTAGTATTAGGGTTAATTTGAAACTCTAATATCCTCTAGTGATCTTCTCTAGCTTCTCTCCCTTTCGATCTTTGAGTTTGAAACTCTAAATTTTGACTTGTAAGTGACTTTCCATAATCTTGCAAGAAAGATGACATCTTTGAAACTTTGAGAACTTTCTCCAATATTGCTCTTAAATGGATCTTCAACCTAAATATTCAAATCACACATCAAAGAGAAGGAAAATGTTGTTTTATTAGTGGATAGGGGTTTGCCTTGGTCAAACCCACTTTGGTAATCAAACCTTGAAATAAAATCAAATAGAATGAAGGAGTGATGAATGAACAAATAAGCTAAGTTGAAATTCACCAAACCCTTGAATAAGAGGCTAAAATATTGTATGAAATGTCTAGCATGAATGTATATATTCACTCTTGATTGTATGTTATAAGTCTTGAATTGAATTCTTTCTTGAATCATGTAATACCTACATCACAAATGTTAGCTCAAAACAAAACATAATGCATGATGACTTTTACATGATGCTTGAATATTGAATGTAGATCCAAAACACTTGATAATCAGCTCTTGAATTCTCTTGATCAAAAAATTTCTATAATGCTTGAATAGATTGCTAGGTGACTTGTAAACTTGCTAGGAGAAAATATGTGAAATAACCTTGTATTTATACTTGTTTATGCCAAATTTCCCAAAATTACAACACTACAAGACGACATCAGATCTAGGAAAATAAAATCCCACCAAGAATTTAAATATAAAATAGGTCCAAGCTAAGTGGGACTCATATGCCAATTGGGGCATATGAGTCCTAGTAGGCTAAGCTTGGGACACAAATTTAATGAAATGTTAAGTTTAATGCCAAATTCAAGATAAGGTCCTGAAACTTAGGTGGGACCCATATGCCCAATGTGGTGTATGAGTCCCAGATAACTAAATCTAGGACACACAACCCAAAATCATGAATTATGATTGGTTATCTGATATGTGTTAGCATTATCCTTCGAAAGATGCATTCAATAAGGCTTTTGGATGTAAAATAGGACCAAATAAGACATAAAGAAGCCCAATTTTAGTAGGGAGGGCCCAAAAAAGTGTGAAAATGTAAAGGGATACTTTTTTCTACACTACATTTAACCCCAAAATTTATTGAGAGGAGGAACTTGCTTCAAACTCACACTGAATTATAAAAACTTACATCAAGAGGGGTCCAAGTGTACTAATGCTAGTGAGATAGGACAACCATGATCAAGAGGGGTGATCAAGCCCACCAACATAAGAAAAAAATAACACACATGTAGATGATATAAAGAGAAACAACAAGGCACACACATACACTTCCAAAGACATAAAGAAGAAAGAAAAAAAACAAAAATGAGGTGGATCAAGCCTTGATTGTTTTTCCAGCACAATGTGGATTAGATCTAAGTTGTTTGTCCAAAACGTTTATAAGTGGAATGCAATTTCCACTATGTAAACCAAACACATGCTCACAAGAGCTAGTAGAATCCTAGGCCATACACTAGGTTAACCCCCAACAAGACACATACACATGTGTTTGGTATGAGCTCTCATAGAATAGAAAGCTGCTATGGTAAAGGAATGCCTAATTTTGGCTCCCATATGGTAATCATACCAAAGACATACCTCATGATAACTTTGATAAGGTGTCACACAACATGAATAGTAGGATTAATGAGGCAAGCAAAACTTCATATGCTAACACTCATGAACAAATAGGATGGTGGTCCAAGAAAGCAAAGTGTGTCATGCAAGGTGGCCATTTAACAATTATTGTAAATGTGAAATAGTGTAAGGTATGTTCAAAGGAGTTTTTCTTAGTTCATGTAATAGACCTTAACTAAGGGAATATTGTACCTAATGTCTCCAAGAGAGGACCAATCAAAGAATAGAAGATTCATAACTTAGGGGATGTAGTGTGTCAGATCAAGCCACTAAGAGGAATATAATATGCTAAGAGAGACTGCTCTCTTGAAGGACATCACACCCAATGTCACCAAAAAGAGAAAGACACATCACATGAAGTAATAAGACTACAAAATGAAACATGAGTTAAAAAAATAATAATTCCAATTATATATGCCCCCACTTTAAAGAAATTGCTAAACACCATGTTGTGAGCAATTACTTTAAAGTAGAAAATGATAAATTATAACTTTAAAGAGGACATAAAAAGGTTTTCCCCCAAAATGAAATCCCAAAATAATACACAAGGGATCCATGGATTCGGGGTCAGTATGTATTTACTACAATATTTTTTAAAGAGCTCAGAATTGTCATCATTCCCCAAATACTCATGGAATAGGAAGAATGATACAAACAAAGAGAAAACAAAGAAAATATTTTGGGTCAAAATGGAAGAGACATGAATGTATTGATGCCTTTCATCATCCCCAAAAGTAAAACACAAGAAAAATTAAAAAGATGAAGGTTTATGACATAGAGAAGAAAGTAGATATGAATAGAGGAATGCACAAATAGAGAGGCACATCAAATAGAATAGTATAGGAAGATCACATTACACACATGCAATTACACACATAACATGAAAAATAAAATAAATGTAAGACTAGTAAGGCACATTCAATTCAACCTATTAGTAGGTCATCCACATCCCAATCTTTTTCGTCCTATACAAAAGGTGGACAACTAGCCAAAGGGACAGCAACAAGTTCCGAACTAGGTTCATCATCAAGTTCAGCACTCTTCCTAGGAGAGTTATCATTTGAGCTCATAGAAGAGGGAAACAATGTATTTAATTTATTGTGCACTTCTTTAGAAATTTTATCAATCTCATCATCATCATATAATTTAATCACAATGGGAGGTCAAATGATAATGTCTAAAGAAGGATTTAGCTCTTGTTCTGGTTGCGATATAGGATCTTTTTGTTGTGGTGAAGAGGGAGACTCATCACGTATTTCTTTAGTCAAGTTTGGATGTTGATTTTATTTGTTATTCTCTTCATTTAACCTTCGAGCAAGAGCATGACATCTATGTGTACACTCTCTATCATTTCTATTTATTTTTGTGCAATTTTCAAGTTGTGTTTGTTTGGGATTAGGTTTATGAACCATAGGTTTCTTTTCTTCAAAGGGAACCATGGAAGGTTGTTCAACCACTTTCTCTTTATCTTTCTAAACTTGTTTTATATTAGGGGGCATGATGTAATTTCTTTGGTTATCCCTTGGTCTTTTGTACGAAATAGGAAAAAAATCTACCTTAGGTTGGTCTTGGTTATTTGGAATGTCTTTCGATTCAATCATAGTTTCATCAAGGATGGGAGGCTCAATCATAGGTTGAGGCATGTTTCTAAGGGACAGTTTTGCTATGTATTTTTTCATAGACTTTTGATAGGATTTGAAAAAGAAGTCCTCACGAGGTTTTATAGGTTCCATAGGCTCAACCCAAAATAAATCTAATGAAAATTTCCCATGAGAGAATATAAGATTAAAGCCACTATGGCACACAGTAAATATTTCATTGTCAAAGGGAAACTTTAAACATTTATGCACAATCGATGGGATGGATTCCATGGAGCATAGCCATGGATAACCAAGCTTAACACAAAATTGATCCAATGTTAAGATGATGGAGAATGAGACATCTACTTGTTTCGGTCTATTTTTTAAAGGGAGGATGATCCATCCCATTGTAGGGAAAGAGAAACCATTATGCATTTTTATCGATTCTTTTGGTTTAACATATGTTTCTTGTTAGAGTTCATGCACAAGTAAGAATTCTTCAATGATCAATTTATCTCCACATATAGGATCAATTAATATGCCATTAGTGGACTTGTAGTTGATTTAACTAGCTATGTGAAGAGGACCATCAGGTGCATTTATAATTATATCCTTAGATGACAGTAATTTCAAGAGGCTTTTTAGTTTGGCCCTTATGAGGTTGAGTTTTAATCAATGAAATCAAGCCATCCATAGGATTTTGTTCATTAGTATCCATAGGACCCTGTTCAATAGTATCCATGTTGTTGGAATCTATGTCAACATTGATCACATCATTCTTCTTAGTTTCCCAAGCTTTGAAAAATGAAATATTATGATTTGGCATACGGTTGGTAAAGAATTTCAATTTTTGGTTAGGAGGGGTAATGGAATTATTTCCTTGATCATTAACACCTCCAATTTGAAGTCAACTAGAATCAATTAGGTATTGCATAATATGTTTAAGATGCTTATGATGTTCCACATCATGTCTATTTTGTTGGTGATAATGACAATAGGAAATCAATCTAAAGTTAAAAGGTAAATGTTTATTAGGGTTAGGTGTTTTAATGGGAGGTAAGGTGATCATCTTCCCTTCTAGAAGTTGTAACATTGTGTTATGAAGGGTATCGAGTAGGGGAGTAGATTGTCTAGTTGGATCCCAAAATGTGAAAGGATTTGTCTTCTTTATAGAAGCCACTTAGGTATCAAAATGTTGCATTGGTTGAGGGGGATTTAGTTGAAGGAAGCTTTATTCTGTTTCCTAAAAGGTTGATAATTATTTTGATTTGTAGATTCAAACTTTTTAGAATAGCTACAGGTGAGTTTTATTTCACAAATGCTAACCAAGTTTACAAAGGAAGGAAACTTCATCATGCCAAGTTTATATTGTATCTTAGTTTACAAGTTTTCAATGAACATTCATTGAAGGTAAGGGTCAGTAATTTTTACGCCAATTTAGGGATAAAGTGATTGCTAGTGTGAAATAAAGTTAGTAACCTTTTTATCATCCTTTTCCTTACATCTCATCAAATCATCTAAGGTCATCTTAGGAGTCTTGTGCACTTGGAAATGGTTTATAAAGGCCTCAAAAATTTCATTTAACGAACGAATTGAGTTATTTGGTAATGAGGAAAACTATTCTAAAGCTATATCTTTCAAGGACCTATGGAAAATATTAGCCAAGAGCTTATCCTCAAAGAAAAAAGTTGCTACATAAGGAAGTATAAGAAGAAACATGGTTAGAAGGATCTCCTTTCCCCCCATATTTATCAAATCAAGGAATCTCTATACCTTGTGGTATCAACATTCTCAATATCTCAAAGGATAAGTGATTTATTTTGACATAGTATGTAGGTTGGTCATTTTGATATTGGTTTATGGTGGGAATTTTATTTTGAAGGGATGATTTATTTTGCAAAAGTTTATTAAGGATCTATTGTCATTGGTTGTGTTTTAAGATGGAGGTGTATATGCACATTTGAGGGGGAAGTGAATGTAATGATTATGGGAGGTAAAGTGGTAGAAGATATGACTTATGATGCAACAAAGGTGAACCACCAAAAATTTATGCAAGGGAAAGAGGATTCCCCAAACAGGCTCCTAGGGTTTTTCACCTAGGAGCTTGGATGGAAGAATGACTCTCTTTCACCTAATGATATGTTTTTTGGGTGAGTTCATTAAAAGAGGGTTTGATTGGGGTTTTGTGATCTGTTTCAGATGCCTTAAATGTAATAGACTGAAAATAGACACTAATTATGACTATAAAATCTAAGAAATAAAAAGTGGTGGAAAACACATAATTATATGCAAACATGTGCAAAATGACCTAGAAATGTACACTAAACTAAAAAAAAATAAAGGAGATAGAATGTGTGCACCTAGGATCTGAAGAAGCATCATATCAAGGTTTGGAATGCTGATGAACATGTTGCAGAAATTGAAAGGGACACTTGTGCCTATTTGGGTGACCTAGTCCTAGATTTGAGAAAACTAGTTTGGAGCCCGTTTTTGCCAAATGGGTGTTTGAAAATGTAAAAATGACGAAAAGGCATATCTAGTGGGACTAGGTCATAATTTTTGGTGACTTAGTGCTCTTCTGGATTTCTGGAAATTTAGAAGGGGAAACAGGAGCACTCGGTCTGCACTTTGGTTCTTCATAGGTGTCTGCTTCTGAAACTCTGATATTTGGGCCTAAAAGTGACTTTTGGTGGATGTTTGGACTTTGCAAAAAGGAGAGGTCTTCAAGAAGTCTTCTAAGCCTTCAATGATCTTCAATGTACCTAAATTTGCAAACACACAAGGAAAAAAAAGAGAAATGTTGATTGTTAGGGATTGGGGGTTTGCCTTGGTCAAACCCCTTTTACGTAACTAAACCAAAATGAATATAAATAATGTAATGAAGCATGAAAAAATGGAGTAATGGAGTAAGTTACCTTTCCATAATGAGATATCTTGTGTTGTTGTAGCAATCAGCCCTTGAATGCTTAAAAAAGGATGTCTTGTTGACCTAGAATGATCAAACCATAGCTTGGTTGAGAAGGAGTCAGTGAGTGCTTGGGAAGAATAGAGGTGAGTTAGAAGATTGGAGATTAGGAGATTAGGGTGAAAAATATGAGAGAAACCCTTATTTATAGAAGTTATGCCCTAATTTTCCGGAAATAACACCATACAGGCCGACCTTAGGGTTTTAGACACAAAATATCGAAAGAATATTAAGTTAAATTTAAATTTTATGCCACATGGGATTAGGTCACCCAAGGTGGTGACCTAATCCACCTAGGAAATTTTCATTGGTTTTTGGAGGTTAAAGGATGATTAATATTGTTTATCGGGATTGTCTCACAAAACACGGTAAAGGTAGGACCTATAAGTGCATTAAGGGATCATTATAGGATAAGAAAGGGTTGATTTAGTGACGACAAGCCTAGGAAAGTGTGAAAATTTATTGAAAAACCTTACAAAACTTTGGCACAAAGCTTGGAAAGGGGTAAAAATAGGTTGAAAAAGGTCCAAAATCTATAGGCAAGGGTCCAAGTGAGCGAAAAGTGTCAAAGGCTATACTTTTTGGTGACACATTTAGCCCCCACTTTAGTGAGAGGATAAAGTTCCTTCAAACTCACACTAAAGTAGCCTAATGGAGATGGTGAAGAATGGGAAAGAATAATAAGGAGGTGGTCAATCCCCTAGGGTTCAAGATTCTAAGTCAAAAAGACATCAACTCAAGAAGATAAATTCAAGGGTGGATGAATTGCAATGTAAGATGAGATACATGATCTTGTGATGATGAGAATTAGTATGAAGAGAATAAGGAAAGATGCGCTCACTTTGGGGCCATAGAACACTAGGTTGTCTATCGGGTGAGTTTTCCAAAAGAAGGTGAGAAACATTCACATGATTGGTATGTACTCACACACACAAAGGTGGCTATGGGGAAATTATTTCTGCTGGTTGGGCTTCCCACTTAACCATACCAAGGTTATACCTCTTGATAACTTTGTTAAGGCACCACAAAAGAAAATTATTTTTGAAATGATGTAAGGGGTGTTCAAAGGGATTTTTTTTTGTTCGTGCAATGTATCATCGTAGGGAACATTATGTGTAATGCCACCAAGAGAGGAAAAGTGCAAATGGACTCATCTTGTATCCAAGAGAGGAAGGACTCATCTTGTATGCAAAAGAGGAAAAATGCAAATGTATCATCTTGAGAAAAATTGCATCTAATTTTTTCAAGAGAGGGAATCACAAGAAAAATAAAATTGCACAATGATATTTGAGTGTCAATGTATTCGCCCACTTTAAAGCGATTTCTAACACCATTGCTGTGATCAATTTCTTTAAAGTAGAAGAAGAAGAAAAAGACACGAGATCTTATTCCGAAAGCCCTATGCCAAATCATATGTTTCCGAGAAGCTACGTCATGAAAGAGGTAGTATGGCACATGTGAGTCAACTTAATACATGTGGTCCACATCCCAAGCATGCTCTTACTTGTTCATGAAAGGTTAATGACAAGTCAAAAGAGACAGTAAAAAGTGACATACTAGGGAAGAGGCTACCTAACCCCTTGCCCCCACTTAGTGTAGGACAAGAGTGAGCTGAAAAGATTGAGGAGATGTAAGGTTGAGTGAAAATCAGTATCAATTAGAGGAATGAGGTGCCCCTACATAAGGGAGATCACCAAAATCCTTAAGATGTTGGATTTTACTACTCAAGGCCTTACATGACTTAGTGGAATGACCATGAGCTCGGTGGTAAGAAAAAAGGGAATGTTTGTTCGAATATTTGTTTCAAGTTCTAGGAGGAAGAGAGATCAAGTGATGTTGGAGGAGTTTTGACAAGATACCCTCTTGATCAAGGGTAGAAGGTGATCCATTGGTGTAAAACAAAGAAGTGTCTTTCTTAGTAGAGGATGTCATACTTACACAAGACACTATAGATTGTGAGATTTTGTATACTCCCTTGGAGGAGTGTGTAAAATATAAAGTGTTAGTGTGTTGTGAGATGGCATTGGTATTAAGAAAACAATCCTTTGCTAGTTGCAAAGGGTCACTTTCGAAGGTTGGTTTAGACAGGTGATGCGTGATAGGGTTGGTGTTAGAGGAAGGCTTGGTAATTTTGATTATAGGAAAATAAACAAGACCATGATGTGTGGTTTGTGTGTTAGGCTCTATAGGGTTGTGGATTCCTAGTTTGGTAGCACTGCAACCTTTTCCACTATAGCCAAGCTATTTCATAAGCTCATAACCTTTTTCATAAAGATTTTTTAGATTTTTTAGATTGAGTGAGGGTTTTTTGTTTTCTTCATTGGGTAAAGTGGTTGAGGTGGATGCATGTGAAGCATCTACCAAGTCTTGTGTTGACAAGACAGTGTTTCCCTCTTCAGAGTCTTTGTTGGTGATCTTGGATTCTCCTAGTAAAGGAGGTGTGAAGTCTAAGGAACCCCAATTATCATCTAAGATATTTGTGATTTTCTCAAGATGTTGGGATTTTTTTGTGTGTTGTAGGGGTTCCACTTGGGTGGTTGGTGTTAAGGTGTGGAAATGATTCTCTTTGGATTTCTCAATGTTTAAGCAACTATTAGGTTCAGGTTCAGTGTCGAGTATGTACACTTTATTGTTGTAGATGTAATTTATCTTACAATGAAGAGTGGAAAGCACCCCATTCATAGCATGAATCCACAACCTGTCTAAGAGAAGATTATATGAAAGTTCATGAGGCATAACATGGATTTTTGTGTCCAGTGTGGCCATTCCAATTGTAAGAGGTATAGTGATCACATTGAGTGGTTGCTTTGTGACGTTGTCAAATCCCCTAATGGATAGAGAATAAAGTTTTATGTGGGATCTAGCAATGTCAAGCCTATCCAAAAGGATCACACTACACACTTTAAGGGTAGAGCTGGTATCTACAATAGTTCTCTTGATCCCTGTTGTGTCGTATTGACATATTATTATGAAAGCTTCAATTTTTTTTTGTACATCCAAAGGAGGGAGCTCACTTTGGTGAAAAACAATATTAGCATTGATTCCATGAATAATAGTTCCTATGCCATTTGATTTCTCATTAGAAGGGATATGAACTTGTTGTAGGGAATTATGCATCATGCTGTGATAGTGAGGGGAGACTTGAATGAGATCCAATAAGGAGATTTTAGTGGGAGTATTCCTTAGTTGGTCAACAAGGTCATACTCCCTGAGGAATGAATTTAAGTGAGGGGTAGCAGGTAAGATTGGATTAGGTAAAGGTAAGGAGGTTCGAGTTGGTTGGGGTGAGCGTGGATTGTTGTAGGTGTAATGTGTATGAGCAACGGTATTATGACTCGGTTGCTGCAACACATTAGTCTTAGGTGGGTAGAGGATGAATTCGGGTTGGGTTTGAGTTGAAGGTGTGCTTAAGGGTGGGTAAAGGATAAGTTGAGGTTGAATAATATTAACATCCTTGAGAAAGGGAGAGGCTAAGGTTGTCTCTTTATTTTCTTTGAAGGATACAATATTATTATGATCAAGTTTATCCTTATGGTGTATCATGATATCCTCCCTAGGAGGAATGGTTTTAGGAGAACTACAAACCGATTGCTCTTGACAATCAAAGGTTGATTCTTCTACAAGAGCCTCATCACTAAAAGGGGAAGAATCAATGATTGGATTTTCATGCATAGGAGGGGTGGCTTCAGGTGAAGGGGGACAACTAGGATGTTCATGACCTTCACTAAGTATATTTTCTAACAGAAAAGTATCTTCATTACAACTAAGAGAAATACTAGGAGAAAAACAAATGTTATTGTCATGATTAGCTATGTTTGTGTTGTCTTTTTCATTAAGGTTTTGTCCACTAAGAGAGGTAATAGGAAAGAAGCAACTAGGATTCTAATAACTCTCATTGATTGGTTCTTCTACCAAAATATCTTCATCACCAAGAGGAGAGATATTAGGAGAAGAACAAATACAATCATTAGGAATGTCCATAGTTGTCTCTTCATTCACTACAACACTTTCATAGGGAGGGGAGATTAAAGTTTTCTTAGCATGTCTAGTTATGTAGGCTACTAACATTGTTTGAATAGAAATGAAAAGTACATGTAACCATTTGAAGCAATATTTCAGCAATATAAACAATGTATATGCAATAATACAAAATAGTTTTATCCAATATATGTTAAGCTTTAAGAATGTAAATAATTTACATGCTAGAATGAAAAGTAAATTTAACAGACTAATGAAAAGTTTGATAAATAGAAACATTATATATGCAAAAGTGAAAAGTACTTTTATTAATTTGATGCAAAATTGTAGAAATGTAAATATTTTCAGATGTAATGATGAAATGATTTTAAGAATGACCATCCTAAAATGATGATTTTGAGCTAGAAGGATAAAACCTATGTTCCCAAAAATTTATAGGCTTATAGTATATGAAACTAGGAGCCTAAGAAAGCACAAAAATGAGGTTTATGGTGCTGTAATAGATAGTGAAAAAATTGGAAAGGGACTAGGTCGCCCAAAATGACAAATTAGTCCTAGTTAGGGTAATTTTCCAAAATTTTCAGAAATTTACAACTATTTTGGATTGTTATGATGTTGGGTGACCAGAAGAATAAAGGTAGGTTTATATTTTGGATAATGAAAATGATTTGGCATGCAATAATGCAAACTATATACACTAGCATGCATGCAAAAAAAATGTGAAACCCTAGAATGCAACAATCCAAAATGCAATGCAAACCTAGGATGAAGAAGGACCCTAAATTAAAAAGTAAGGGTGTAGGAAGGTCAGGTTCACCAAAATTAACCACCAAAAAATTATGCAAGAAGGAAAGAGGATTCCCCAAATAGGCTCCTAGGGTTTTTCACCTAAGAGCTTGGATGGAAGAATGACTCTCTTTCACCTAATGATATGATTTTTGGGTGAGTTCATTCAAAGAGGGTTTGATTAAGGTTTGGTGATGTGTGTGAGATTCCCTAAATGTAGTAGAATAAAAATAGACACTAACTATGAATGTAAAATCTAAGAAATGCAAAAGTGTTGAAAAACACATAATGATATGCAAACATGTACAAAATGACCTAGAAATGTACATTAAACTAAACAAAAATGAAGGAGATAGAATGTGTGCAGGTGGGATCTGAAGAAGGATCAGATGGAGGTTTTTAATGCTGATGAAAATGTTGCAGAAACCAAAAGGGACACTTGTGCCAATCTAGGAGACATAGTCCTAGATTTGAGAAAACTGGTCTAGAGCTCATTTTTGCCAAATCGATGTCTAAAAATGTAAAAATATTTGAATGGCATATCTAGTGGGACTAGGTCACCATTGTTGATGACTTAGTCCTCTTCTAGATTTTTGGAAATTCAGAAGGGGAAATAGGAGCCCTCAGTCTACACTTTGGTTCTTCGCAGATGTCTGCTTCTGAAACTCTAATATTCATGCCTGAAAGTGACTTTTGGTGGATGTTTGGAATTTGAAAGCAAGGAGAGGTCTTCAAAATGTCTTTGAAGCCTTCAATGATCTTCAATGTACCTAAATCTATAAACACACAAAGAAATAAAGAGAAATATTGATTGTTAGGGATTGGGGGTTTGCCTTGGTCAAACGCCTTTTAGGTAACTAAACCAAAATGAATATAAATAGTGTAATTAAGAGTGAAACAATGGAGTAATGGAGTAAGTTAGATTTCCATGATGAGATATCTTGTGTTGTTGTAGCAATCAACCCTTGAATGCTTCAGAAAAGATGTCTTATTGACCTAAAATGATCAAACTTTAGCTTGCTTAAGAAGGAGTGGGTGAATGCTTGGGAAGAATAGAGGTGAGTTAGAAGGTTGGAGATTAGGATATTAGGGTGAAAAAGATGAGAAAAAACCCTTATTTATAGAATTTATGCCCTAATTTTCTTGAAATAACACCATACAGGCTGACCTTACGATTTTAGAGACAAAATCCTGAAAGATTATTGAGTTAAATTTAAATTTTATGCCACATGGGACTAGGTCACCCAAGGTGGTGACGTAGTCCACCTAGGCAATTTTCATTGGTTTTCAGAGGTTAAAGGATGATTAATATTGTTTGTCGGGATTGTCTAACAAAACACACTAAAGGTAGGACCTATAAGTGCATTAAGGGGTCATTATAGCATAAGAAAGGGTTGATTTAGTGATGACAAGACTAGGAAAGTGTGAAAATTTATTGAAACGCCTTACAAAACTCTAGCACAAAGCTTGGAAAGGGGTAAAAAGAGGTTGAAAAAGGTCCAAAATCTGTAGGCAAGGGTCCAGGTGAGCGAAAAGTGTCAAAGGCTACACTTTTTGGTGACACAAAAGGTACAAGGATTGCTAACAAAAATATTCAAGGTAGGAAGGACATTACTAGTACATTGCATCATTGTTGTAACTTGACGATTGGTATAGGAGGGAATAGACGCAATAGTTTTGTGGGGACGAATTTGAGTTCCTCCTTGACTTTTGACATTGTTCGAAGGTTGAGCACAACTAGTAAGTTTATAAATAATCTAAGCTAGGTTATGCGCAAGTTATATTCCCTCTTTAATTTTAATCATGTGATATATGTTATCTATGGTAGGGATAACAGTGGTAGAAATATTTTAAGTACTCAATTGATGTTGTAGGTTTGCTAAGTTTTCATGCATTTGGATTATGTTTTCTTGAGGAATGCTAGTAACCATTATTTCAACATTTGTCATGCTACTTGAAGGTAAAGAGTTATTAAGGGTATGGTCCATACCTAGTGAACTAGTGCCAACACTATGAGTGAAAGAGCTAGATATCTTGAGATCCATGATGAGTGTGCTATTCCAGGATGACATGAGTCTCGAACTATGTCTCACTATAGTATTAGAAATAGGACACCAAGTTGTAAAGCTCATACAAGGGACAATCAATGAATGAAAGATGAACGCAATGAACACAAGATAAATGGTATTATTTAATGAGTCCCAGATTAGTGTTTTGATACTAAAATCAACAAATTTTGAGTGAATGTTAAGGTTTCTAACTTGTATGCATTCTTGACTATGTACAATTATAGATTTCAAATGAAATTCAATAATGCAAGATGCAAAAATACAACCTATATGCACTTTCACTAATGTAATATTTAGAAGCCATAAATGCTAATTAACTAATGCGAGACCTAATGCAAAGTTAATGTAGGCTAAATTTGGGACTATGACACACTCCAAATTATAAAATAAGGGCATCGAAAGGCTAGCTTCACCAAAATGAACATAAGGAAATAGGGGTTCCACCTTTTTGGAGATGGAACTAGGGTTTTGGACCTCCTATTTCACACTAGTTCATTACAAGAAACCAAGATTCATCAACCAATTGAATTGATTAAGGAATGGACTAGGGTTAGGATGGTTTCATTGGGTGTGATTAAAGACAAAAGGGGGTTCACCACTAAGCAAAGTATTAGAAAGAAAGAAATGTAAATGATGTGTAAGTCTAGCTATGTAACCTATGAAAGGAAACTCAAAATATGAATAATAAATTGAGAATGAATGCAGGTGCACCTAAAACACTAAAGATACTTAAAATAAGGTTTGCAATCCAAAAATTATGATTTTTAAAGAACACTGGGACTCATACACCATTTTGGGAGATTTAGTCCTAGTTTAGGGTTTCGGGTTGAATCAAGAATCTGCAACTGGTAAACCAAAATCTATAGATTTTTTTTGAAAACTAGTATACCATGACTCATTCCAATTGGAGTGATTTAGACCTAGTATCAAGGTTGATCTAAAAATATAATATCCTCTAGTGATCTTATGTAGCTTCTATTCCTTTTGGTCTTTGATTTTGAAACTCTAAATTCTAAACTATGACTTTTTGTAATCTTGCAAGAAAGATGACAACTTTGATAACTTTACAACTTTGCAACTTTGACAATTTTCTCTAGTGTTTCTCTTCAATGGATATTCAACATAAACCTACAACTCACACATAAAAGAGAGGGAAAAATTTTGTTTTATTAGTGGATAGGGGTTTTCCTTGGTTAAACCCCATTTTGGTAATCAAACCTTGAAATGAAATAAAATAGAATGAAGGAGTGATGAATGACCAAATAAGCTATGTTCCAAATCACCAAACCCTTGCATAAGATGTTGTAATCTTGTATGAAATGGATAAAATGAATGTAGATCTTGACTCTTGATTGTATGTTATGAGTCTTGACTTGAATGCTTGCTTGAATCATGTAATACCTACATCACAAATGTTAACTCAAAAACAAAGATAATGCATGATGAATTTGACATGATGCTTCAATCTTGAATATAGCTCCAAAACACTTGATAATCAAGTCTTGAATTCCCTTCAATTCTCTTGATCTCAAATTTTCTATTTAATGCTTGAATAGTTGAGTTTCTAGGTTACTTGGAAACTTTCCAAGAGAAAATATGAGAAATAACCTTGTATTTATACTTGTTTATGCCAAATTTCCCAAAATTACAATAGAACAAGCTGACATTGGATCTAGGAAATTAAAATCCTAAGAAGAATTTGAATTTATAAGAGGTCCAAGATAATTTGGACTCATACGCTAGTTAGGGCATTTGAGTCCCAATAAGCTAAGCTAGGGACACAAATTTCAAGAAATGTTAAGTTTAATACCAAATTTAGGATCATACCCAAGAACATAGGTGGGATCCATACACCCAAGGTGGTGTATGAGTCCCAGATCACTAAATTTGGGACACACAACCCAAAATCATGAATTATGATTGGTTATCTGATATGTGTTAGGATTATCCTTGAAAAGGTGCATTAAATAAGGCATTAAAAAATCCCAATTTTAGCATAGAGGCCCCAAACAAGTGTGAAAATAGAAAGGGATACATTTTTCTATACTATATTTATTAAATACATTTTTCATGACCATATTGTACATGCACTCATTATGTTTTTCTTATTCTATAATCACTAATTCCCTTTTCAATGACCTTATATTGTACAACACTCATTTGAAAAAATAAAATCTAACATTGATTTGAAGATTTATTTTGTAACAACATATATGCTCCATTATGTTATTATTATTCAATAATAATTATTCAATTGAATAATTTTACAAGCTTCGAGATAATGGCTTTATATTCTTGCTAGATAGAACTAGAAAGTATGTGTATTGGATTTTTTATACAATTATAAAATTTGCATTCACTACAATATTCTTATAGGATTAAATCTTATACAATATTCCTTGCATTATTTAATAAGATGATAAATGGCATGTGGCCATAAAAATTATATATACTTGGTTGTACATATTTAGAGGAAAATTAGGGGCAATTAATAATCTCACCATTGCATGAATGTTCCTGATTAAATCATATGAATAATGTACCTAAATTCATTATAATTTTGTATTAGAAACTACAATACTATATTGCATCTCTACTCCTCTAAAATAGTGGGCATATAATCTTCACGTTAGCTCTTACATGGATTCAATCTTGTATACATTATAGCAACCATCAAATCCAACTCCATGATTACCTGTAATGGTGCAAATTTGCACCCTAGAAAAATTTCCCATTTATTTTGCCCTTTCTTTAGAAATTATAAGTTTGATGATGCAAAGCCCACCATCATCATCCCACTCCTTCCACATAGTATTGTCTTCTGATGTCAATGTCCAGGAATTTTTTGTCAACGATGTGCATGCATCACACTAACATTCGTGCACCATACTATCATACTGACTATCTTTGGAATCTGCAGCGGTGTTACATTTTTTTTTGTTCATGAATGTAACATCCTCTATTGACTCTATACCGATGAAAATCATCGCTTTGCCTCCATTTTATTGATTCAAAATCATTCTTTCTTTCTTCTACTATCTCTATTCACTCTCTTGACTTGTCTTGCTAATTCTCACTCTCTTGCTCTCTTCTTGTTCATTCTTCCCTCTTCTTGCTACTACATGATCTCTTCTTAGACTCTACAGTGCTTTCTTGTTGCAACACCATAATTTTTATAGGGTCTACACAACTCCATTCTCTTGGAAAGCATGTCATCTCTTGACGTCTTCTCCTCTTAGCCTTGAGTGCTAGCCAAAGGGAAGGTGATATTGGTCTTTTTATTTACTTGCACTATTGTGTCTTATAGAGTAGCATTCAATATTTCTTTGCACTCTATTTGATAGTGTCTTTTCCATTATGTGTTTATCAAATTTCTATATCGCATGGAATCTAGGTTTTCTGTGGAGGTGGGAACAACAAAATAGGGGTCTGACTATGGTAGACCTTAAAACATGACCCAACATTTTCCTATTTCTATCTATGTAGGCCTAGGTTCACTCATTCAAATCCAATCGAAGAACTGAATTGAAAATGGAATGGTACAATTTCCTACACTTTATTTGTCATTTTCATAGTAGAATATATTTTCAACATTCTTCTTGTTATACTTTTTTCTTTTTGTATATTCTCTTTCAAATTGTAAAACTTTGTTCTTCGAGTTATAAGTAGACCTTTAGTGTCTTTGATTATTATTCAAATAATTTTTTGTATAGGATGCTAGTGTGTCCTGGAGACTCCAATGAAACACATTAAATTTTTTTTCTTGCACTATCATCCTTAGATAGAGAGTTGTTTGAGTCATAGTTTGAGACCCTTGTAGTTTTCTCACCTAATTTTGAAAAAACTTATCAAACAACCTAAGGTAGTTTAGGGAAGTTTATTCCTTGAGGCTCTCTCGTGACTTGGAGCCTTCGGGGTGACATATCCCCCTACTCTACATTTTTAGTGAGCCTGATGTGAAAGTATTATTTTTATTTCTTTGTGTTGGATATATTTCTCTCATATCCAGGGTGCATTGCAAGATCTACATGTTGTGAATCTTTATGAGCTTTATGACTTAGTCTACAAAATTTGGGCACATAGTTAGAAGGAGCATAAAACATATGGAGATGGATTTTAAGAAGGTCGTGCTACCAATCCTACCTTTGAGGAAATAATTTTAAAAACAAATACAAGTTTCTCCATCCCTTTTGGGGAAGCTCCTCATGATCCTACCCCTCATTCTTATCCTTCTACTTTGTTTGTGGAGGGAGATGATTCTCTCGAGGTTCCCATAGATAAACTTATTTCACTAGACAAAAGACTTGGTGAGTTCAAAAAGTATAAAGGACCATGCTAAGGCTTCTAAGGTTGTTAATGACTTAAGAGCTATGTTGGACAAGGATCAAATAGTTCTAGAATTTCTTCATGATTTTTGTGGACATTGTGGACACTCATGTCTAGTCATACAATCCTAGGTCAGGTGTTGACCAATACCTTGGCTCTCAGACCATTGAAAGATAGATAGAAGTCTTGATGCTTGAGGAATTGGTATATATGGTTGAGATTGGCCCTTGTGTTGACATCACCTATGGTCCTCAATCGACCCCCATTATTAAGGTAAACAAAGTACCCTTGGTTTTCAGCTCCACTAGCCCTAATATTCCTCGTGGTAATCCTAGATCCCATGTTGGTCTTGGTGGTTGGGTCTCGACTGGTATAGGGGATGATAGAGCTTTGGTGGAGGTTCCATTGATCATGTTTTATCCTCTAACCCTATCTTGAATGCCTTGTCGCAAAACATGGGTCAAATGCAAAACTAGTTAAAAAACCTATCTAGTTCTACCTCTCAACCTATCTTCCATCCTTTCTTCCCTCATAGTCCTTTATCTACTATTATTCTAACCACTCCTATCACTTAGGGGATGGAGATTCTAAAGTTTGAAAAGTATGGTGGTTTTGGAGATCCTCAAATGCATGTTTCAACATTTAATGTTATGTGCATTGATTTCTTCCATCATGATGCTCTAATGCCTAAGCTCTTTCGAAGATCCCTTAAGGAAACTACCCTTGAGTGGTACCATTTCTTATTGGATAACTCTATCTTTTTGTTTGATCATTTTGTAAATTAGTTCCTCTGATAGTTCCAAGAAAATTGGACTGAAGATGATGTTTTCCTATCTTGTCTAATACATGCAACAAGACAATGAGAAGGTAACAAATTTTATCATTTGCTATCCAGCACTATTTTTACAAATTTCTTATCCTTTATCGGATTTAGATTTTCAAAAGTTCTGCATTGAAAACTTACATAAATCATTGCAGGATAATTTCACCTTGATAAAGTACCCTTCCTTTGCACACCTTTGTGTTACACTTCATGAATACCAACATATGGTTGCATAGTTAAAGGGTTCATCCACGTGCTTTCATCCTAATACTTGGTTTGTAGTGTCAATTTTTGGAAAAAATAAAGGTTTGCAAACATGGTCTCTACATCTAAGGACAAGCGCCTAGGGAAAAATAGACATTTCAAAAAACTAGCTGTCTTATATTGTTGTTTTAAAGAAGTTGATAAAAGCTAATGTTTTTACATTACCAGAATGTTGATCTCTATCTGAGTTGTATCTTGAGTGGTATGACAAGCAAAAAATCTACCAATTCCACAAAGAACGTGGACATGATACCAAGTGATGCATGTGCCTACATCATGAGATTCAAGACCACATTGATGATGAGACTATCTGTCTGGATGCGAAGAAATAAAATTCTATAAAATCTATGTCTAAGGCTAACAGTGAGTTCTAAATTTACACTAATCTATATCCCTCTCATTTTGCAAATTTAGTAACACGGTATTCAACATCTTCTTAGTTAGTCCCATCTGAGTATGTGAAGATGGTTTTGTTACACATATCCCTCCTGAAAATATGAGTACAATACCTAACATAACTTTCACCTTGCATGATGAGCCTCATAATAAGGAGATTTGGGTAAAAGTACAAATTTGTGTCACACTTTACAAAGGAAATGACCAACATTGATTCAAATTTTAAACTTGAATCACTAAAAAGTGTCATATATGCTTTGAATTTTGAAATGATGTAAATTAGTAAAATTTGTATTCTTTAGTATATGTTTGTATTTTTTTAAAAATAATTTTTTATATTAAACTATTTTTTAATAAATTAACATTATAATTAAGTTGTTGATTAAATGCTGAAAAATGAAGTTCATGAGACATCAAACTTTTTATAGTAAATTTTTTTTTTTTTCTTTCCATTTTTGTGTGTGTATTTATAACTTGAAACTTTTGTGCACATGTGGATATATTTTTTTCCAATTTTTATAAATATATTTTTAAATAAATATTAAAATGTGTGTGTATCCAAAAATTGTTGTTTCCATTTGACGTCAACTTTCATATTAAATATTTATCTAAAATGGAAAAAAATTATACCATCTTGATATAGATTCTTTTATCTAGTGCATCATATTTTTTCAGTTTTTTAATAAGTTTTAGTATTATTCCTTGGCATGGTAATCAACCTAATATTTTGTGTTGATAAACTAATTTTACTAAAAGTAAAAAATAAAATATAAATAATAGTTAAACTATTAAAATAAATATATTTTTAAAAACTACACTTATGGATCTACAAAAGGGTATTTTTATATTTTTAAAAAAATATTATTTACATGAGTAGGATTTATTAAAACATCAATATTTTCAGATAATTTTTTTTTTTTGGTAAATTGGCCTCAAAGTGGCACTTCATATATTTTTAGCCAACAATTCTAACTAAAAAAGTTGTTGAAGTATCTAACTTAGCTAGAACGAATCTTACTAGATCATATGTTTGACCAAAATTGATTTTTAGTCAGAAATACTTAAATTCAGTTGTGTTGATAAGTTGGCTCAAAGTGTGACAGCTTTGTACTTTTACCTATTTCCCCATTATACATCAGACTTCTTGAGTTAATGGAAACATCATAACTTGTGTCTTAGTTGATCTGACGAGTCAAGTTATTGTAATAATGAAGGAGGCTCTATTCATAAACAAATTACATAAAAAGAGATACGAAGAGTCACATACCAATATTTATATGCATGATGGACTCTTTGTGGCCCCTCTAGGCTCTATTTCTATATTAGTCTTGGTGGGACCCAAGGCTATTGATGTCTCATTCATTATCATTCTAGGGTTTGTTTTGTTCAGAGTTAGGCTGGGCATTCCATGGCTAGTCACTATGAATGGTGTCACCTCTTTAGTTCATAAATGTTTAAGGTTCCCTCATGAAGGAACTATTCACATGGTGTATGACACTAGCTATAAACCACTAGTGTCCCCTAGGAGCTTCTCACTGGATCACTTTTGGCCTACCCTGGTCCGACCTCTCCCTCCTAGGGGAGATTTGATATATAAATTATATATTAAATATAAGACTAGGGATTCAATGACAAAGGTAAGTTAATCGGTGTCACCTTATGTTATCTTAGTAAAAGCCTCTATGATAGTGAAACAACAAGCTAACTCTTCTTCCCTATCCAAGGGAAAGTAGAAGCTTGCTTGCACTCTAGAGCCTTCTCCTTTCATGTCTACAATTTTGTCATCTTTTGCCTCTCATTCCATTTTGGCATCTTCAACTTCCACTCCTATGCCTTGCATGGGAAGTGTGGAGGTTTGTGTGTGGAAAAAGGTGAAGCATCAGGTTTTTGAGCTTCCTATGCTACCCATGGTAACACGACCCACTACCTATGGCAGTGAGAAATCTTCCTAAGGGATTATTCTAGCTTCTCCACCTTTGTAGCTTCCTACTATTCCTCCAACTACCACCTAAGGTAGAGAATGGGAAAAGGCCCACCACCGAGGTGCCTATTTTGGTTTTTCCTCCTATGGTTGTTGGAACTGATGACAATGGGGGAATGTGCTCTATCATATGGATTAAGGCATAGAGCATTCCCACTTTCAAATATTCCACTCAAGGATAACCCTAGAGATCTCAATGTAAAAGAGAAATAAATATTGCAATAGGGTTACAGTCCTAGGGGTTGATTATAAACTAATGAGGGTTTCACGACCCAGTTAGAACATGGAAATAAAAATGTAATACAATATCTAATGACAAAACCTAGTGATGCATGAAACTTGAAAGAATGGCCTAGAAATGCATATAAATTAGAACAAAAAGCTGTAAAACCAGAAGTTTGCACTTAGAAAAATGAAGATGACTAGAATGAGCTCTGAAATGTTAAAAAATCTAAAATTTTGGCCTATTGGGACTCATTTTCCAATCTAGGTGAATTAGCACCAAATCAGGGGTTTTGCATAGGAACAACTTACTAGAAAAAGGGTATCTGAAACTACAAAAATCTTAAAGTTGACCTAAACTGGGACTTGTAGACATGGAAAATGTACAAGTTTGGTTCGACACACTTGATCCTGATTACTAATGACATTTCCTCCTGAATCACACTCTCATCATTTCATTAGTTTATGTCTCTTAATTTAATAAATCATTATTTATTTAATTAAGTCTTTCTCCTCCATTGATTAAATTAATAAATTTAATTTAATTAACCTTATGTTTCTATCTAATTAAATAAATCATTTTATTTAATTTAAGTTTCTAAAATACTCTTATTAAATTGAACAAATTAAACCTTATTTGATTTAATCTAGCATTATCCCACTTAGTTAAATAAATAAAAACCATTTATTTAAGGAAGCATTTCTTCTCAATTCTGATTTAAATCAATTCATCAATTTAAGTCAAAATTGTCAAATCATCAAATCCCTCATTAAATTAATCAAATTCTTGATTAAGTTAATCCCTATCACTAAAATCTTCTAGAGAATGCAAGTTGCACATGAAAATAGATTTAATTCATTTATTAAATCTCTATTTCCCCTCACACGGCATCAAAAGGGAATATTCCCTCAAATTTGAATTCAAAAAGTCCAAGTGGACTTGTACATCCAACAAGGAATTCACTCCTCTTACATGTCCTTGTGCATTAAGCCAAGTGGCATTTATTTCATTCCTTTTTCCCTCTCACATGCCATTTCTTCAAATTCAAATTCCACCTAATTCCATGTATTGGCACTTTGGCCAAAATGTGCACAACCATCAACCATTCACATGGTGACAAGTGGCATTTGGCCATTGGGTGAAAGTTAGTCCCACATTGCCCAAATCTTTCCGTTTCTTCCAAATTTGAATCTATAAATTGGAGGCTTCTCTCCTTATTCTTCATCCACAATTCCATGCAAAGTTACTCTCTTGACATGGAGAGCTAATTTTGTGCACTTCATTCCATCATTCACAGATTTCACCATTTTCATAGCTAAGTTATGCTCAAATATCATCATGGAGATTTGATTAATCTACAACTTCAACATTGCAACTTAGGAGTTGGGAAAGGGCCAATTTCAACATTCAATTGGCACCAATTCCCTAATGGGATCATAAGTTTATTTGCTTAATTAGGATTTACATGCATTTCCACATTTTGTTCTTCATTTTCCTAGTTTAAGTTTTAATAGATGGATTGCATGGGGAATCCTTCATTCTTGTTTGCATTTGTTCTGACACATTGATTTGTTTGTTGTTCTTGTGCAAATTGCAGGTTTAGGGGTTCACATCTTGGTGCTAGAAGGAGGGCTTTTATCTTTATTTATCACGTGTTTCAAAAAAAATTATGGGTTTTCTCGTTTGTTTTGCAAGTTACAAGTCCGCAACTCCATATTGCACCATATTTGTTGGCACAACGCTATATTGGGCCACATCTTTTCCATACTCCACCGCACCTGTGCCTGTGTTTCGCTTTTTGAATTTGCAAACTTGGTCGCGGACTCACAGTTTCAAATTTCATCGCACCCAGTCCCATGACTCTGTATTACGTCGCATTTGCAGGCACGATGCCATTTCTCATAGAATTATTCTCCAAACACTGCCCACCTGCGTTCCTACCTAAATTTATTGAAATTTGACAAACTCGGTCGTGTATTTTAGTCCCGAACTGCGCCGCCTGCAAAACTATGCTACACCCACGGTTTTTGTTTCTTCAAATCGCCGCACCCAGTTAAACGCGCAGTGTTATATAGCATCACCTCTATTCCAAACTGCGCGACACCAACTAACTCGACCATAGGAAACTGTCAGATTTCAAATTTTAGCATGTGCCTTTAATTTTTTTTCGATTTTCTAACTATTGACCTACTTGCTATTTTTGTGTTCTTTGTTTTCTGTCATTTTTTGCAGGATGGAAAAAGGGAGAAAGAAAAATAGGAGGTTCATCATGGCATCATGTTCATCATGCACAAAGTTTTTTTAAACACTATAGTGTTGTTTAACGCTTTTAAGGAACTTTAATTATTTTTTTAAAAGGAATTTGTTTACTTTCATGCCTTAGAAATACTAAAATTTCTTTTGGGGTTTAAAAAGAACAAGCAATTTTATTTTTCAAATGTTTGCAAAAAGGTTGAAAAGAACCTAGAAATAATCTACTAGATTTTTTTTAAAGGCTTAGAAAAAAAATTGAACAAGGAAAACCCTCACACTTCAAAGTTGGTGCTTTAAAATGAACTCATTTATTGCTTTGAGGATTAAAATGAACATGTGTGTTTTTGATGTTTTGTAATCCTTTTCACAAAGTAATATCATTTAAAAGGTGTATGCGGTTCTCTCGCACTTCACGATGATCTTGAGAATCGAAACTCTTTTTTTATGATATTAAGTTGTCAAAAGTATTACCTCCACACTTCATTTTTTGGGTTTGAAATTGAACAAAACATCTTGCGAGTGTGAATAGGCTTATTGCGTGTCTTCTCCCTTTGTTTCTAAATGAAGGTTGATCAAACTATAAATATGTTTACTCACTTTTTTTTATCTTAGCGGGCCTGCCATGTGGGAAAAAGTACTCACCCAAGGGAACAACCCAACCGATAACACACTAAGGACAAGTGTATTTCCAGCTGGGATATAAAAGTGGGTACTGGAACAAAATTCAGTATCACGTGGTTGGCTCTGATGAGAAGGGAAGAAATGGTCTCTTGCCACATGGGTCAGCCTCCATGAATGGAAAGACCAAATTAAAACCCTTGTTTAGAAGGACAAATCCTTATCTATTTTGTTGGTACAAAAGGTCATGTCCTTTGAAGCCGCCCCACTTTATACATGCAGTTTTTTTGTAGAGATGAAAAGTATGCCATGCGAGATTCATGGGTATTGATGCTTGGCTGACCCAAGAAGTGTGTGTCATGGAGGGGAGCCAATGTGGTCAAGCATCTAGTCATCCGCACAAAATATGGACAGCTGGATTTGTCTAAGTGGGAACCCAACAAAATATTGTCTCTTCATCCTAGGGTTGTACATATGCTTGGAAATGGAAGATACATTGCTTGGCCCTCAAAACAATTGAAAAACAAACATTCACCAAAGAGCTCCAAATTTCAAACCCCTTTGAGGAAACAAATATCCTTGACAAATTTAAGTACTCTTTCTTTCCCTAGGGATCATATCCTCAGAGGTTTCTAAGTGCTTGGATTTTATCATCATTTGTTTTCACTAAGGTTAAACCTAGGAAACTTTTTCCCTAATTTCCCTGATTTCCACATAATGGACCTTGTGGGATGAAAAGAAAGTGGGACATTAGACATGCAGTTTGAAACATAATCAAGAATGTGCTTTTGGTAAAATTAAATTCACTAAGGAAAGATAAAAGACAAATTGGACCTCACATGTGTTGTTTCAAATGATTTCCCAAAAATTCAAAATCCCAAAACCAAGATTCAAAAGGATTAGTCTAAAAGCCCACGAAAAATATCTTGAAATGCTCCTTGAAGTCAGAGAAAGGCTAGTGTACAATTTTTATAAAAAGGCTTCAAGAAACAACCCAACTTTGTATGCATTCTATTATCAACAGAATCCTGAGCTTTTTGAAAGGTATGCTTTCCTCACATACGAAGTGTAACATGTTCTTCAACACCGAGGTTTTGTAAAAAGAGTTGTATCTAGGCCAAGTCTAGGGTCAAAGTCTTCACTCTCATCCATCTCTCCATCAATCAAATGTCATCCCATCACTCTATCTTGGTAGAACACACCTAGCCAAATAGTCAAATATCTTGAACAAATTTTCCTTTAGGATAATGCAACTTCCTGAGGTTTACTAGTTCATGATCACCATTGGTTGGCTTGACGCACTTAGCCAATCCATTCTCTTGTGTGAGTTTTTCCTAGGATAACACAACTTCCTAGGATTTACAAGCTCACCACAATCTTGTTTGACATAATACATCTAGTCAAACCATCAATCCAAGCCCTAAAGTTTATCATAACCCCTATAAAGTTCTTCAAAGGTTTCACTCATTCATGTCATCCATTTATCTCATCATCATCACCTCCCGCTTTGATCCTTTACTTTCCCTCATTCTTCTCTTTTGGGCCTAGAGATTAAGATCAAATGATCCCTATTTTTATGGTCCAAACAAGATCACAATTCAAGAAGAACATGGAAAACATCAACGAAATATCAACTTTCAGTGACTTGGGTCAAGTAACCACTGAAACAAACCTTACGGGATCAAGCAATCCCCCAAGTGGCTCTCCTCTACCATCACAAAATCCTCAAGACGAAATCTATGAAGAGGACATCACAAATGAGGACATGGGGATGACACAATTAGAAATGCTAGAAATGGTTCAAAATCCGAAGAATCATAAAATTGTCAATGCCATGTTTAAATACTTACGCACATTAACAAAAGGAGGGATACCAATTCCTTCTGACTTTGACGTAGACGCTAGTATGGACATGCCTCTTACAAAAACATCCCCAATGTCAACTCCAAACATCACTCAAGAAATTCCTCAAACCATACAGACAATCACACCAGCCTCACCAGTTGCAAACAAATGAACTGCTAATTTTTATTGAGTTACAACATTGCCTTATAAACAACAAAGAGGTAAGTATCAACACCCCACCAAAAAAATTCATCTGAGTGAATCCATCACACCCATACACCCCACTCACCTTCCATAATCATACAGATTCATCCTTATTCCATGCAACACCGACCATCCGTTGAACATACAAAATTCTCTACCGCAAGGAGAAGGTGGTTCATATGGAACAACATGATTCATTCATTCATTCTCCTTCCCAGGGAACTTACCACCTTTTCCCCCATTACCACTCACATCCGCATCACCTATTGGATTGGGTCTTCCTCCCCTACCCACATCTAGCTTCTCAAATCTAGGCAATTCACGCATCACATTGAATCCTCTCCTTTTTCCTGCAACATCACTACAAAAAGGGGTAACCAATCAAGCCACCACATCCAATACATTAGTCAATCCTCAAATCTCTTAAACCATACCTTCTCATGGACCGAGCATCTCAACCACACCTCCAACAATCCAAATATTGACCACCAACACAACCATTTTTCCTGTCACAACAGTTGGCATCATTCCCAACCCACCACAAATCCCACCAAAAGCTAACGTGATGAATTAATTCTCCACCCTAATCCAAACCATCCAAAAATAAAATCATTAGAGGGTACTAAAATAAAACCAACAAGCTGCACAATAGGCTGCTCAACAAGTACAAGCACAACTAGCCGCCCAACAAGCTGCACAAGCTCCACAAGCCTAGCAAGTTGCACAAGTGGCTCTAGTAGCCTAGCAAGCACAAGCTCAAGCTCAAGCCCAACACTAGGCTCAATAGGCACAACCACAATACCAAGCGCAACTACAAGCAATCCATTGGAAAGTGTACCAACAAGCCCTGCAAGACTTTCAAGTACAACAACAAGCTAAATAACAAGCTTTTTTGGCACAATAGTAGCTCGACCAACAACAAGCTTTGTTTGTGCGAAAATAGCTAGACCAACAACAAACTTTATTGGCCCAACAATAGCTATACCAATAGTAGGCTTTATGGGAACAACAACAGATTGACCAACAACAAACTTTGTTGGAACAATAGCAACAAGATCAACAACAAACATTGTTGACGCAAATGCAGGCATACTGGCAAGCCTTAAACGCACAACAGAGCTTACAGAAAACTCCCACTAGTACTCCTCCCACCAATCAAACACCCCAAACACCTCAAAACACATTCATCCCACCTCCCAATCAATAGAAGGATGTCGCAATGCAAATCAAACTGCTCTTGAAGTAGGTGTTGGACCTCAGAGCAAGAAAAACAACCAGAACACCAGGAAAATTGTACCCTTATCCCTTTGACAGAAGTCTCACAATGGTACCATTCCCAAAGGGATTCGAGATCCCCAAATTTGACAAGTATAATGGAACGGGTAACCCTAAAAACCACGTCAGGGAATTTCAGGTGCATTACATGGAGGTTGCATATGATGACACATATCTAATGCGACTCTTTCCCCAAAGTCTGACTGGTCAAGCCATGGAATGGTTTTCTCGTCTACCCATGGGCATTAAAACATTCAAGGAAATTGTGGAATAATTCCTTAAAAATTATGCTTTCAACATGGGTGCGGATGTTAGCTTGGAAGAACTATCAACACTCAAACAAAGAAAAGGAGAGATATTTGCATCCTTCTTGTAAAGATGGTGATCCAAGGCCAATCAGAGAAAGTGGACCATGCCAGAAGAACAACAAGTTTGCATGATCATATCTAATCTAGATGAAAATTTGGAGTTCTACTTAAAAATGCAATGCATCACATCATACGATAAACTGATCCCAAAGGTGTTCAACATTGAAAGAGCCCTTACTGCACGAGGAGGTGCCTCAACATTTACTCCACCATAGGATAACCACCCATCCAACAATTATAACGATAAACCTCGAATGTGGTCAAGGAACAAAAACATCACAAACGATGGTGTGGACAATGCTAAAGTGGTTATAAATGCTCCCAAACCGAATATCCAAACTCATCACCAACAACAAAATCACAATCGCAATAATGTGCAAACTAATGCAGTAGTAGCACAACAACAACCACTTCCCACCAACCAAATCAATAACTTGGGCAATCAAGGAGGACCACCTCCTTGAGGAAAATAAACTCCCAAGTGAAAGTTCACAGCTCTTAGGGAATCCATCAAGTCCATAATGAATAAATTGGTCAAGGAAAACCTAATCAAAGTCTCTAACTCTAAGAAATACGTGGAACCCATGACCAAACCGCCATGGTATAATGAAAATATCCTCTATGACTTTCACAAGATCAAGGGACATACCACCGCAAATTGCATGAGACTGAAGAATGTCATCCAAGACCTCATTGAAGACAAGATCATCAACATTGAGCAAGCAACCGATAATCAAGACCTAAAAATATACACAAATCCGATGCCAAACCACAATTAAGGAAATGGTCAGGGAAACAACAAAGACAATCAAAAATATGCTAGTGTTAATCTAGTATATGAAGAGATAGTCGCATGTGTCGATGAAATGGTCACGGTCATTAATGTCAAGGGCACCAACACCGATTGTGGAGTCACCACACAGGACAGTAAGGTCACCATTATAGGGGCACCATCTAAGACCCCCACTTCAAACAGAAAAGTTGTGCCCTATGACTATAATGTCATTGACCAGCTGAAGAGAACTCCTGCATAGATCTCCATCATGGAACTATTAAAACTCTCTGCTGCCCATAGGAAAATTCTTGATGAAGCATTAGCGACATCCACTATCTCCACCACCCTTGACACATAATAGTTTCAGGCTATGGTTTGTAATATCATTACCCTAAACCTCCTTACATTCTTTGGCCAAGACTTCCCCCTGCAACCATCTCATAACCGCACACTTCACCTTCAAGTGCTGGTCCATAAAAAGAAAGTTAAAAGAATCCTGGTGGATGGAGGTGCAGGATTTAATATTTTCTCTCTCAAGCTTATAAATAACTTGGGATTCATCGAGGATTCCATTAACAAGAACAAGAGCATCACTATAAGAGCATATGATGATCAAGAAAGAGTGTCTTAGGACACTATTAAAATCTGAGTCCAAGTGGGACCACCAACCATGGAGACTAGCTATTAGGTCCTCGACCTTGACTTACCATATGAAATCCTCCTAGGATGCCCATGGATCCACAGAATGAAAGCAGTGGCCTCGACATATCATCAATGCATCAAGTTCTTGCACCAAAATGAGGACGTCACTATACACAGGGATCTCGAACCATTTTCCTACTACAAAAACTTGGAAGGAAAGTTTTATAAAATCCCCCAAGTGCCAAAAAATGATGAAGGCTCATCCATTGCATACATCGACCCAACTAACCTTGCCTCCACTTTTGCAATAGAGACACCCGCCATCTGTGACATATCTGACATCAAAAACATGATCTAGGACAATGGATATGGAGACTAAAAAATGAAGAAGAGTGCATTTTTTGTAGGAGAGTTACCACAATCTCTTAGGTCACATGGGCAACCTTGATCAACTGAAACACCCATCCACACCCTTAGCGGAGACCCCTCTGGATTCTGCCATTGGGGAAATCTAAGTCGGAAAAATGTTGATAAGGAATATATTTCAAGAACAATATACCATGATGCAAAGACCACACCCACATTACCTATGGATGAAGCCAACAAAGGGCTACAAATAATGCTCGACATGGGATACAATAGAAACCAAAGCCATGCAAGGAATAGTAATGGATGATTGGAGCCCATCATTACAGAAAGAAGAATGCAAGAACCTTGGCCTTGGATGTACTCCCCTGAGTATAACTGTACGTGGAAGAGGTCCTCCCAGTAGGGCAGTCAGGTCCTCCCCTCAAGTATTGGTAACCACCCTTACACCACTTGTATACACAGGTATCTCCCTTGACAACTAGTTGTCACCCACAAAAGGATATAGAAGTCATGGAAAATTCTAACCTAGGAATTGGACATTCCATTAGGTGACTAACATCTTCTCATGGTCGTTCATTTACTTGTGAAACTAGGGAACGTATACTTGAAATGGAGCGGCACTGTATGTGCACTAAGAACCGGTTTTAGCCATAACTTTCTAGAAGTAAATGCTTAAAAGGAATTCTAGCTCTGATGTAGGAATGTAAGGTAAAGTCTGATTAGCTAAAGCATAACTTAATTAAAGTAGAAATCATAATAACTATTACTGGGAAACAAACCATGAACTAGCCTTATGCTGTAGGAACAGACATAGGGATGGATTCCTTATGCTGCAGGAACAATACAAGACTGAGTTTGCACTAAAACTTGCTGGAATGAAATTCTAACAGTTAAATGACAGGAAGTAAATAGCTAACTATAGATACTTACTAAGTGGGCCCCCTTAGCAAGCATCAACCAACTATGCAAAGATTGAACTCCATGAACTGGCCTTATGCTGTAGGAACAGACATAGAGATGGATTCCTTATGCTATAGGAACAATACAAGACTGAGTTTTCACTAAAACTTGCTGGAATGAAATTCTAACAGTTAAATGATAGGAATTGAATAGCTAACTATAGATACTTACTAAGTGGGCCCCCTTAGCAAGCATCAACCAACTATGCAAAGATTGAACTCAAAACTTCATTAGCTTTTTATTCATAACTTCAAATCACATACATGGTTGTTCTGCTTGTAACAAAAACTTAATACAAAGCTCTGTATTTCATTATAACAATAATCTAATTACACTTGGTTCTATCTCTACTCTCTATTCTAATCTCTTCTTAATCATCCTGTTCACTCATGCAGGAGGAACCTTTATTTAAAGAGAAACAAATAACTAACTAACTAACAAAGAAAGACACAAATATAAATGTCGCCTGAGATGGAGGAACAAAGTTCATAAATGCAAGTCTATCTACTCAATAGATTTAGATGAAATCTAGAACTCCAATCTTCCTAGATTGATGATCCATTCGGTTTCTTCCCAAAGACCCAGACAAAGAATCCTCGCTTGAAATGACTCCTTCGATGGTGCGCTGGAAATGACTTTTTTCGCAAGGCTGTGTTTTGTTGTGCATTGACTCGTTCATACCAGCTTTAACAACCTGTAGAACACATGGCAATAGAGGAAAAAGAAGGCATGCACTCATAATAGCACAATATTCCTCATTAATCACACGCATCCAATTCATCTTACTTATCCAAAAACTACATATATCGTATCAGTCAATTGGGAAGTCAAAATAGGGTAATGATCATAGACATACTAAGATATTTATGCTGGAAGAATTTAGGAGTGCTTGTCATTGAATACTATCCATTAACATGAAAATTTTATAACCATAGAGTTTAAAACATCCATAAAAAGAGAGCAAGGGTTTTTAAAACTTATAACATGATATCCAAATTATAACCATATTCTGGGCTCATCATTTGCCCCCTACTTTATCTAATGTTGGTCCATTAATCTTCCTGGTTGTGTTCCTGAAATCTATAGGAGTCACATGGCCCTGTAGTGTAGTCCCAAGCCTGTAGTAGAAACCCCTGTAATTCTACCATCTTTCATATCTTTGGGCTTTTGTGTCTTCATTGATATCTGTGGCCTGATAAGGATACAATGGCCATATAAAAGTAGGGGGTCTAAATGTCAGTGGCAACCATAATTCAAATATTTTATGAAGACCTATTTGCATATATCTTTTTGACCTCCTGACGACTGCTCTTAAATTCAAGGGACTATGGGGCTCAGACTTCTTTAAACCAACTGTTAGCTTTTCCCATCTTGTTTTGCTTCTAGAAGCTGAAAGCTTCCAGAACGAATATGGCTAGCTTTTAAACTCGTCATAAACCTGTTTCCTAAGATCAAATATCCTTACCTTTGCTACAGAATCATAAAAACCATATGGAACAGAAAACCAGTCCCTCAGAAATGTTTGGGGGTCTAAGCTTTCTGATCTAAGGGGAATAGGTTCTTTCCACTCAACTTCCTCATAGTCCTCAAATTGTTTCCCATAATTAATTTTATTTGCTGCCCAGGACATAAGTGATCTCAAATGTATGTCACCTATAAATAGAAGTGGATTCCACTCAGTTTCACAAGGGATTAATAAACCATCTAAATAAAACTCACACATAGAATTCCTTAGCTAGTTAGGTGCTATTTGATAAGTATCATAGAATTCTTTAGCAAAATTAGGAATAGGGTCAAGGTTTATAGAAGTCCTCATTAACTGAAACCACAGAAACTGCTCTTTGAGGCACATTGCATATATTCTAGGTGGTGGCCTGCATTCCATGATTTACCCTACCACCTTCATCATTTCATTCATCTTTTTCTTCACCTCCTAGATTTCCTGTTTCTGATTTTCAATTTGTTTATTTAACTTCTTTTCTTCCTCCCACAGACTCTGTTGTATTTGAGTTTTAGCCAGAAGGCGAAAACTCAAGTTCTGAGGTGTCATAGGCCTCTAGGTTTTCTAAAGGTATTCTATGTATTCGATTAGCAATGTTCTTTTATATACAACCAATGCCTAGCATGTTTCAAAGGGTAATTGAATTGCATTGGATGTCTCAGGCTGCTCAAATTTCTCTTGTTCTTGCTGTAGGAAAGACTCATGTTGTTGGTCAATAGGGGACTATGTTTCCTTAAAAATTCTCTCAACTACCTCAACCAAGTCATCAAGACTCGGCATTCTCCCCTCATTATTACAACCTTGCTATCCTTCCCCAACTTCCCCTGTTTCTTCTTGTATATCATCAGGAATTTCTGAGGGGCTGAGTGGAAAATTCTCAGATATACTCTTAGAATTTTCATGAATGAGTTCCTCGGATTCCTCTGAAATGACAATTATTTCAGTTTGGGCAGAAGAGGGTGGGGTAGTTTGACTTCATTTTCTTGCTAAAGTTCTCCTAGGTAATGTATTTGATGAAGAAGATTCATTGGCATCTTTTCTCTTCCCAGCTTGCTTGGGGGTTTGAGAGTTAGTAGGAGAGGATGATGAAACTGTGGTGACATCGGGTGTTCCTGCAGGAGAAAGCCGAGTAGCTCATTTTTGCTTCTTCGTTTGAGGGTTTTCTCCTAGGGTATGCCCAGTGCTAGATGGTTTGCCTATCTTTGTTTTCCCTTTTTTGTTCCTTGTAGTAGACCTAGTTTTAACTTGGGTAGAAGGTTCAGTTGTAGTGGCTGTAGGACTAGGTCCTGCAGGAGAAGTAGGGGATTCTTGCTCAACTTCTCTACTTGAAGACTCTACTCTTTTTCTCTTTTTCTTGGGTTGTGTAGGCAGTGTTCTAGGAGGTTCAGGAGGCTGCAACCCTTTCTAGGCAACAAATTCTTGCTAGGAAAGGAATGATATGTCCCTCATGGAATGCTCAGTCAGTAGTTTAATAAGAGCATGATGGGAAATGGAATTGTCTTTTCCCTTCTGATTTTCATAGGCACTACGCTACAAAAGATTTAACAAGAAATTCGAGATGTTGATAGCTAACCCGTACCTTATATGACTTAATGACTTAAAATGGTAGGAGTGCAAATAAGAAAAGCATCCTTCACAAGTTAAGTACCTAATTATAAAGGAGGCATATTCTGAATAGGGATAAGGCAGTGACACCCTTTTGCACCCTTGCTTTGAAACCTCCAAGGGTCCGTTAGTTGGCAATGTGAATTCTACCCTGGCAGAGATGACATCCCTTCCTTAGGGAAATTTTTCTCCAGCTGCAAGAAGCCCTATTATCTCAGCAATTCGTTCCTCAGTGACTACTACTGCTAAGCCCCATACCATAGCCTCTCCTTCAGAAAGAGTTCTTAAGAATTCACCAGCAACTTCAGCATCAAAGGAATCGATACTCAAAAAGTAATTCAACCATCCGCACATACTAAATGCCTGAATTATTTGAGGGTCTTGTGTTAAGGCTTCATGAGCTGCTGGTTCATGTCGTACAAGCTGACCACCCATATTCTCAACCGTTTCTGCTAAAAACCCTGAATCTCAACCTCTTCTAAATATTTGAAAAACTTTTTTCTTTGCTCTGCTTCTTTCTTTTAGCTTCTTTACCTTTTACTTTACCAGAAATAATATAAAAGACAATTGCATGCAATGATTTCTAGGAACTACTTAATTAAGTAGTTAACTTGCTGATCTATGAAAAGTATGCATTCATTTGGCAGCATGTACGATAAAAATTGTCTTTACTAAATGTGGCAATAGCAAAAAGAAAGAATTTGAAACAAATTATCCCCGCCCCCTACTTAAGATTTGACATGTGTCCACACATGTGTAAAAGGATAGGCGGGGCATTGGCAATAATGACTAATAGACATATTGCAATAAATGAATAAATAAAATTAATGAATGATGTGACGAATAAAAGAATATCACGTACCTTGTAATTAATGCTCACGGATGTTGGTAGATCTCACAACACAACCGGAAATGACGGCTCAAAAAGAAACCATAAATGAATGTGGTACGAAAGATGGATGACGTGGATGGGTGACATAGAAAAGAAGAATGGAATGAGTGAATGATGGTGATGGATGGTGATGGAGAAAGTGGCTTTCATAAAAAGAAAACCTTTATTATGGATGTTCAACATAATTCAAAGAGATGCTGCAGGAAGAGGACTAAAGCCCTTTGCTGCATGAAGATCACTGGCTATAGGGGAAACAAACTACTGCATGAATTCTTCTTTTGAAGCCGGTTTGTGGTACAATCAAAGACGGTGTCCATTAACCAATAGTTTGAAGCGGAAAGGATCGATTGTTTCCAACTATACTGAATCGTTATCAAATACATTTTAAATTTCATACGAACCAAGCCACCTTGTTGTAAGCTTACCTTGATTCTCTTTATACCTAGAGTCGTAGAGTAGGGCCCAATCACCGACAGAGAATTGCTTTGTCTTGATATGGTGATCATGCCATTTCTTCCTTTGTTGTTGTACTATTTCAGTATGTTGTAGGGCAGCTTTTTGCATCTCATCCAATGCATTCAACTAAAGGAGGCATTCCTTTTGCACTTCAGAAAGATCAATCTTTAGCTGCAGAGCAGTCCTTAAGGTCTTATGTTCAAATTCTATAGGCAACATAGCAGTTTTGCCATAAAGTATCTCAAAAGGTGTGAACCCTATAGTTGTTTTCCAGGTTGTCCTGTAGGCCCAGACTGCTTCTAGAAGACGGCTGCTCGAATCCTTCTTATGTAATTGCATTGTTTTTGTAAGGATTGCCTCCAACTCTCTATTAGTAACCTCCGCCTATCCATTGGATTGAGGGTAATATGGGCTTGATTTCCTTTGTCTGATCTTATAATCATTCATCAACGCTGTGATCAGTGTTGAGGTGAATTGAGCTCCTTGATCAGTGATGAGTTCCCTTGAAACTCCAAATCTAGTAAAAATTTATTCATACAGGAATTTAGCAACTTTGTTGTTCCTAGCATGTGTCATTGCCTTTACTTCCACCCATTTGGTTACATAGTTAGTGCACACCAAAATGTAGGACTTTCCATTGGATTGAGGGTCTATAGGACCAACAAAATCCATACCCCACTTGTCAAAGGGGGTGACTGCCACTTGAGGATGCAGAGGAATTTCATTAGTCTTTGTTGGTCACCCCATTCATTGGAATCTATCACATTTCTTAGTATATGCTATAGCATCTTTGTGTAGAGTGGGCCAATAATACCTTGTGTTAAGCACCTTCATTGTTGTTCTTTTAGATGAAAATTGCCCATCACATGGCTTGTCATGACAAGCATGCAGTATGTCATATGTCTCATCTTCCCTCATAGACCTACGCATGACTTGATTTGGTCTAGTATAGAACAAACAGTCTGCTATCCAGGAAAAGTTGAAACTCTTCTCAATCAACAGCTTTCTATCTTTTGGGGAGAAATGAGCTGGAATCCTATTAGCTGCTAAGTAGTTTGCAATATTTTCATACCATGGAGTGCGAGCAATGATATAAAATAGATGTTCATTAGGAAAAGTATCATCAATTACCTTAGATGTGGCAGGTGTAGCTGTTTGAAGTCTTGACAGGAAATCAACCACCACATTTGCCTTGCCTGGCTTGTCAATAACTGTGATATCAAACTCCTGCAACAACAGTAACCACCTTGCTGACCTTCTAGAAATGGTAGGTTTATTCATAAGGTACCTTATTGCTGCATGGTCAGTGTGAACAAATACTTGGTAGCCAGTGACATAATGCCTAAAATTATTTAGAGCATACACTATTGCTAGCAACTCCTTCTCTGTGATAGTATAATTCAATTCTAGGCCTTGTAGATTCTTGCTGATAAAATAGATAGCATGCTCAATGGAATTCTCCTTCTGTCCTAACACAACTCCTATAGCATAATCAGATGCATCTGTATGTATGTGAAGGGAAGACTCCACTTTGGTCCTTAGAGAATAGGTGCTTTAGTAAGTAAGTCTTCCAGCTACAGGAAAGACCTGTCACAGGCCTCAGTCCAGTGAAATTAAGAGTCCTTAGTTAATAATGCATACAATGGACTGGCTATTTTGCTGAAATCCTTTATAAATCTCCTATAATATCCAACATGTCCTAAGAAGCTTCTAACATCCTTTTGTTTCATAGGTGCTGGCAAGGTTAGAATAACTTCAATTTTTGAAGGATCTACTTGGATTCCAATTTGAGAGATGTGATGGCCTAAAATGATGCCTTCTTGCATCATCATGAAACACTTTTCACTATTCAAGATAAATTATGCTCCTTACATCGTTTCAACACCATTTCTAAATTTGCTAATGCTTCTTTATAGGTTATTCTATAAGTGGTGAAGTCATCCATGTAAATCTCCATAAAGTCATTGGAAATGTCAGCAAAAATACTAATGACTACTCTTTGAAATGTGGCGAGAGCATTGCACAGGCCAAAAAGGAGGACGAAGTAAGCAAAAGTTCCCCATGGATAGGTAAACGTTGTTTTGCCCTGGTCACCAAGGACAATTTTGATTTGATTGTACCCACTATATCCATCCAAAAAGGAGAAATACTTCTTCCCAGACAATGAGTCTAGCACTTGATCAACAAATGGCAGTGGAAAATGATCCTTTTTAGTTGCAGTATTCAACTCCCTATAGTCTACACAAACTCTCCATTTTCCATTTTTTTTAAGAACAATTACCAATGGAGATACCAATTGATTGTCTGAAATAGGGTAGATGAAACTAGCATCAAGCAATTTTTGGATCTCATTTTTAACTATTTCCCTGAGTGTTGGGTTTATCCTTCTTTGAGGCTACCTAACAGGTGAACAATCTTCCTTAATGTAGATCCTATGAGTACAGAGCTGAGGATCTATTCCCTTCATATCCCCATAGTCCTATGCAAAAGCTTTGTGTTGATCTTGAAGCATTGTGACTAGGGTAGTTTGTTGAGGTTGAGGCAACTTACTATTGATATTTAGACAGTGGCCTGGGGACAACTCAATTTGCTTGGTAAGATCATTCATGGAATTTACTGATAAAGGTGGTGTCTGTATTTCTTGAGGAAGCACATGTTGAAAAACTACAGGGATTTTAAATGGCAGGCTCTCAGGGCTCAGTTGTTGTAGGAAAGATTGTTGAGGACAGTTATCAGGTACAGATGGGCTACTCATATCAGAATTGGACTGCATCATTTGGAAAAGCAGGTCATCCTCACACTGAAGTTGGGAAAACGGATTAGTTTGCAGCATCATTAGCTGGGCCAATGAGTTGACATCTTATGTTTCCTCTCCCAAGTCTGGCCAAATTGGTTTAGACAAGTCTGGCTCAGGCTGGGCAAGTGGGTATAAAGCCAGTTTCTTTGTTGACTGACCATCAGAGATCGTCATATCTCTAGAATGACATCCTATAAAGGCATCAACTGTGGCTATCCATGGTCTACCTAGGATAATAGGATATCCCCCCAAAGTTATCTTAGTGGACAATTTGGTGAAATCTGCTGGGTACTCCCAAGACTCAAGGTTGATAATTATATCTTCTACCATACCATTAGGTGTTACAGTGGAACTATTAGCAAGCTACAGGATAGTAGGTGTAGACCTAATGGTAAGGATATTCAAATACTTCATAGTATGCTTGGTCATTACATTGATGGCTGCACCAAGGTCAATCAAAACATTTTTTACTAGCTAACCATTAATATTGATTTGTACCACAAGACTACCAGGATCAGCATATTTTGGTATAACTACCTTTCCTAACATAATATCCGCCAGCTTTCCAAGAACATGGATAGTTTGGGGATCTTTTTTCTTTCTTCCCGGTTTCTTCAAACATGCCTCCTTAATGGCTTTTCCATAAAGCGGGATATCTTTTATGGCTTGGAAGAGTGCGATTTGGATGTGTACATTCTTTAATTGATCCAAAATATCAAAGGTAGGCTCTTCCGATAACTTGGGTGTAGTGACTTGCAATCTCTAAGGAAAAGGTGGTTTGGCCTGATACTACAGGATAGGCTCTTTAGAGATAGTATGTGACATGGGTATATTGGCTGCAGGATCAGCAGGTTGTTTAGAAATAGAATCTAGAATCTCAGTAATTACTGGTGGATGTGGAGCAGGAAGTGTTGTCCTAGATCTTAGATGGATATCATTAATATGCAAGGCGTAAGCTAGATAATGATTGGCCTCTGCAAAATACATAAGTTGCTATTGTGGCTGCTTATTATTAGGATTTGACAATGGTTGAGCAGGCATAGGCGTTTGTTTTGGAGGGCCAATATTTACAAGAGATGATGTAGGAGGTGGAATGAGAGCCAGAGGTTGTGGTTGCTATGGCTGAAAGAATCCAGGGGGTTGGCTCTGCCATTGTTGAGGGCTTCTCCACTGAGGATTCTGCTACCAGTTACCTTGGGGTGGATTCCATTGTCCTTGTGGCTGCTACCAACCTCCTTGAGGAGATTGCCATTGTGGACTCTGATAGCTAGGCCATTGTGATTGAGAGGTATTCCAAGGTGGTGATGGGCCATATGTAGGTTGCCATTGGTTATTATAATTAGAGTAAGGATTACCAAAATTCAAAGGGTCTTGAGGCATACCTTGTCTTTGAGCCCATGGGTGCCTTTGTGCAACATAGAATACTTGGTCATCATCACCCTCAACTAGCCTAAAGTTAGTAGGTAATTGCTTAGCCTCCATATTAGCCACCATCTTACATCTACAATCACACTTCTTTTGTTGGCAATGTGGATAGAGCTCGGCCAAGAATTCTTTAGCTTCCTCATGCTTCTTCCGAGCTTGCATAGTATCCAACTGTATAGCCATATTATTAATGATATCTTGCTTGAAATCAGACAACAAATTTGAAATCTCCATCCATGAAACTCCATTAGCAGAAGACTTTCCCACTGTGTCCTGATGACCTCTTCCCTTCTTGACATTTACTCGAGAGTAGTTGTGACATATTTTCTTAATATCATGCCAAGGAAATTGGGTTATATCTCCTCCTCCCATCAAATCCAGAGCATCAATATAGGAATCCTTGGTTCCCCTCAGAAACAGTAATTTCTAAGATTCTTCATTAAGAGTATGGTTTGAATTCTTTTTCAATGAAAACAAAAACCTTGAGATGTAGTCTTCCAGGCTCTCGTCCTCCTTCTGCTGAATTCAGAATATATCATCACCTTTACTACCACTCTTGCAATATTCCTTATATTTCTCAAGAAACTTTGTTTGCATAACTTCCCAACTATCGACATCGTCTCTCCCCAAACTCATGAAGCATCTTAGAGCTCCCTCCTTCAAAGCAGTAGGAAACAACTTCAACTTGTGAGCATCTGTGGTGTAATCATAACTCTGACAGAGGATGTCGAACTAGAACAAGAAAGTGTTTGGGTCCTCAGTAATTAGTCCATAGAACTTGGGAAGTAATGAAGAAGGAATATTCTTGAGGTTATCATTGCCTTGCTGGGTTATGATAGGGAATTCAAAAGCAGGAGGAACATTAGGTGGATTTTGTGCCATATTGGCTTGATGAAGTATCAAAGCAAATGGATTTTCTAGAGGTTCCTCGCCAGCGAGTGCAAAGGGAAATTCAACGAGCAGGTCTTCAGCAATAGCAAATGGATTGATATCTTGGTCACCCCCTTCCTCAAATAGATTGTAAGCTGGTTCAAAATCATTGTTGGTGAATAGAGGATTTGGTAGGAATCTTCCTAAAGTGTCTCTTCTTCTATGCATGTAACAGACTTAGCTAAAATGAAGAATTTCTAAGATTTTGAACACTGAAACTATTGCTAAAAATGGTTAGGATAGGTTCTCATCTTGACACCACCATCCCCGACAATGGTGCCAAAAAAGGTTGTCGCCCACAAAAGGATATAGAAGTCATGGAAAATCCTAACTTGGGAATTGGACATTCCAGCAGGTGAATAACATCTTCTCATGGTCATTCATTTACTTGTCAAACTAGGGAACATACACTTGAAATGGAGTGGCACTGTATGTGCACTAAGAACCGGTTTTAGCCATAACTTTCTAGAAGTAAATGCTTGAAAGGAATTCTAGCTCTGATGCATGAATGTAAGCTAAAGTCTAATTAGCTAAAGCATAACTTAATTAAAGCAAAAATCATAATAACTATTACTAGGAAACAAACTATGAACTGGCCTTATGCTACAGGAACAGATACAGGGATGGATTCCTTATGCTGTAGGAACAATACAAGACTAAGTTTGCACTAAAACTTACTAGAATGAAATTCTAACAGTTAAATGACAGGAAGTAAACAACTAAATACAAATACTTACTAAGTGGGCCCCCTTAACAAGCATCAACCAACTATGCAAAGATTGAACTCAAAACTTCATCAGCTTTTTATTCATAACTTCAAATCACATACATGGCTATTTTGCTTGTAAGAAAAACTTAATACAAAGCTCTGTATTTCATTATAACAATAATCTCATTACACTCTGTTCTATCTCTACTCTCTAGTCTAATCTCTTCTAAATAATCCCATTCACTCACATAGGAGGAACCTTTATTTAAAGAGAAACAGATAACTAACTAACTAACAGAGAAAGACGCGGATATAAATGTCGCCTGAGACGGAGGAACAAACTTCATAAATGCAAGTCTATCTGCTCAATAGATTTAGAGGAAATCTAGAACTCCACTCTTCCTCAATTGATGATCCATTTGGTTTCTTCACAAAGACCCAGACAAAGAATCCTTGCTTGAAATGACTCCATCGATGGTGCGCTGGAAACAACTTTTTCTGCAAGGCCATGTTTTGCTATGCATTGACTCGTTCATACTAGCTTTAACAACCTATAGAACACATGGAAATAGAGGAAAAATAAGGAATATACTCATAATAGCATGACATTCCTCATTAATCACATGCATCCAATTCATCTTACTTATCCAAAAACTACATATATTGTATCAGTCAATTGGGAAGTCAAAATACGGTAATGATCATAGACATACTAAGATATTTATGTTGCAAGAATTTAGGAGTGCTTGTCATTGAATACTACCCATTAATATGAAAATTTCATAACCATAGAGTTTAAAACATCCATAAAAAGAGAGCAAGGGTTTTTGAAAACTTATAACATGATATCCAAATTATAACCATATTTTGGGCTCATCAACAACTTCACTTTTGGCGTAACTGATGTCTGCACCAATAGTGATGATGATGATACCATAATAGGCCTTTCGATGCTTTTTCAGGACTCCTCCTTACTAATGATTAGTGCCTCACCCACTGAGTCAAACCAAAAAATCCACAAAATCACCTTAGTATACCCTTAACTCATCAATCATGACCAACAAGGACAGCCAATTCTAGACTCAATTGAAAATGATGAGGCTCTCTCAGAATTCATGGGACTAAGAGATACATTTCCATATGGGGATCACAAGGCAGTTTTTGACATCACTTTAGACATCCAATCATATTACGGGGAGACAATTGAGTCCTTCAGTCACAAAAGAAAAATATCAAGAATAAGCTCGGGGTTATTGAGTGAAAACCACACTGTGGCACTCTTCAACGACAAAATAGTAAAATGAAAGGATGCATCCAATGATGAAAACCTCTCTGAGGCACTAGAGGTTGAAGGATTCAATCACCCCCTACTGCACTACATCAAGAAAAATCAACAATCCTGGTAGAGCAATGTAATCATGCTAACTTGGGAACGAAGACAGTACCACAAATCACTTTCTATGTTGAGTCCCTCCTAATAGAGGAACAAGAATTGTTGGCAGCATTTTCGAAAGAAAGGAAGGTAAAATCTGCATGGACCTATGCCGACATGCTAGGTCTGGATCCAGAAGTAGTGGTTCATCATTTGGCTGTTTACCTTGGAGCAAAGCCGGTAAGACAAAAGTTAAGAAAAATGCATCCCCATATAGCCTTGCCAGCCAAGGTAGAGTTGCAAAAACTCTTGGATGTTGGCTTCAGATGCCCAATTGACTATCCAAAATGGGTATCTAGCCTTGTACCAATCTCAAAACGGAATGTGGGCATCTGCATCTGCAGAAACTTCAGAGATCTCAACAAAGCATGTCCTAAGGATGAATTGCCACTACCCAACATTAATATGATAGTGGACATGATGACCGTACATGAGATGCTATCCCTAATGTATGGCTTCTTGGGGTACAACTAGATAATGATCGCAAAGGAGGACCAGCATAAGACAACATTCACATGTCCTTGGGGCACCTACTGCTGGAATATGATACCATTTGGACTAAAGAATGCAGGGGCTACGTATCAAAGAGCCATGACACTAATCTTCCATGACATGATACACAAAACCATCGAATATTATGTGGATGACATATTGGAAAAATCAAAGAAGAGGTAGAACCACATAGCCACCCTAAGTGACATATTCGACAAATTGGAGATGTATAAGGTCAGGCTCAACCCAATGAAATGTGGCTTTGGGGTGCAATCAGGGAAACGTTTGGGCTACATAGTGTCAATGAGGGGGATAGAGGTGGATCTCGCAAAGGTTAAGGAAATCCTCGACATGGAAGCACCAAGAACACTGAAACAACTCAGAGGATTACAAGGAAGACTTCAGTCCATCCGGAGGTTCATAGCATAGTTGGCGGACAAAAAAATTTCCTATTCACATCTACTCCATAAGGGAGTAGAATACAAGTGGGATTAAAAATACGATCAGGCATTTATGAAAATCAAAGAATATCTACTCACACCACCCATATTAATGCCACCCATTGCAAGAAAACCATTGATCTTATACATCTCAGCAACAACAGTAGCCTTGGGTGCTCTTTTGTCTCAACACAATGAGAATGGAATAGATAGGGCTATCTATTACATCAACAGGACAATGATTGGCCATGAGTTAAACTACACATTCATTGAGAAAGCTTGCCTTGTAGTAGTGTTCACCTCACAGAAATTCTGACACTACATGCTAGCACATAAAATCAAACTCATCGCCAAAATAGATCCCTTAAAGTACCTACTGTAAAAAGCTATGCTCACAAGAAGGATGGAAAAATGGGTAATGATATTGTCATCATATGACATTGAGCATGTGGAGCAAAAGGAATCAAAGGATAGGTCATTGCGGACTAGCTAGCAGAAGCTCCCATCTACAAAGAAAACCCACTTATATCAGAATTTTCAGATGAGTCTATCTTTAACCTCAATATAGTCGATCATTGGAAGCTATACTTTGATGGTTCCCACACACAACATGATCGGGAGCTGGTGTATTCTTTATCACCCCACAAGGGGATTGCATACGTATATCTTACAAGTTGGCATTCCCCTATACCAACAACATTGCAGAGTACGAGGCTTTAACCATGGGTCTCAAAATTGTGGCACAGTGGTGAATCATGGCATTAAAGGTCTATGGAGATTCACAACTTATCATCAAAAAATTCAATGGTGAATACCAAATTAAGGATGATAAGCTCACACCATACAAGAAGGTGGTAGAAAGCCTCAAAGAATCATTCATTGATATCACCTTTGAGAAGATACCAAGGGAAAACAACAAAGCGGTGGATGCAATGGCAATGATTGGATCCTTGCAAGATATCCCTCACAATGTCTTGAAACACGAATTCCTAGTAGAGCAACTTCTCATACCCACTTTCGAGGTACCAAAGTTGGAATATGTGTGTGAACTCGTTGGTCCTGGTGACCTTTGGTATCATGAAATTTACACCTATCTGAGACTAGGAGTCCTCCTGACCCATATTACCCCGAACCTCAAATGAACATTTGTCAAAAGTTCCTTTCATTTTGCCATCCTAGGGGAAACCCTATTCTGTAGAAGCATTGATGGAACCTTATTACATTGTTTAAAACCTGAGGAAGCCCTGACTACTCTGATTGAGGTACACAATGGCATTTGTGGTTCACACTCGAGTGGTATGACCTTGGCCAAAAAGTTACTAAGAATCGGATACTACTGGCCGACAATGGAAAGAGAGGCACATGACTTTGTCAGAAGGTGTCTACAGTGCCAAAAGCATGGAGACCTCATTCATGCACTCACTCAAGAATTGCATCCTATTATTACACCTTGGCCCTTTTCCCAATGGGAGCTCGATCTCATAGGTAAAATATCACCCCCCTCATCCAATGGCCTTAAGTTCATCATCACCGCCACATAGTATTTCACAAAGTGGGTCAAAGAAATTCCCATGACCTACATCAATGGAAAGAAGATATCCAAGTTCATCTTGAACTACCTTAATTGCCGATATGGCATCCCTCAATCCATTATCTCTGATAACAAGACACCTTTCAAGAATCAGGATGTCTATGAGTTGTGTGAAAAATTCAAAATCCAACATCGCTTTTCCACACCATATTACCCACAAGGAAATGGTCAAGCAGAAGCTACCAACAAAACCATCCTCAAGATCCTGAAGAAAATAGTCAATGACTCTGGTCGTGACTAGAATCTGTAGTTAAATCCTACCTTATGGGCCTACTGCACCAGCATACACACACCAATAGGCACCACCCCATTCTCCCTGGTCTACGGATTGGAAGCCATCCTCCCTATCAAGATCGAGCTCTCGTCACTAAGGATATCATTGCAAAACCTCATCACAGATGAGTAATATAGGGTCACAAGACTAAATGAGTTGGAGTTACTAGATGAACAGTGCATGGACGCCCTAAATCATCTACAGGTCTACCAAAATCGCCTAAAATGTACTTACAAAAAAAAAAATTAGGCAACGTACCTTCCAAGTCGGCAAACTTATGATGAAAGAGAACCAAAGGAATGTGCTAAATGCAAAGAGAAAAGGAAAATTTGAGCCCAACTAGCTAGGAATTTTTGTCATCACAGCCAGCTATAAATCAAAAGCATATCAATTAGCAACACAAGAAGGCGAGCCTTTGCAGGAGCCTCCAAATAGCTTCCATCTCAAAAAGTTTTATGCCTAAGAACTGGCAAGGTATAAAACCAAAAGTACAAAAAAATCAGAAAATGTCTTGAAAAAATGGTTACCTTGATGAAAACCTAGCAAACAGGCATCTTGGCGACAACAAAAAAAATCAAAAGATCCAAAAAATCCAAAAAACCAGAAAAAGGATTGAAAATAGTAAAGAAAAAAATTGTCCTCTAGTGAAAACCAGTTCAGTGGCGCTTTGGACAAGTACCTTGGTGAAAACCTAGCAAATAAAGAACTCCCCATCTGCCAGGATCTACATGACTTACTCATCCATTCCATCACATTTCATTAATCATTCATTCACCCATCCGCTCGCATCCATACCATAGCTTGAGTTGATGACCATATCATATTACTACTTGGCATATTCCTAAGGTCAGTTTGTCCTAGCTCTATTGAAATAGTCTATTGCTTAACGCTGGGGGCATGTCCTTGAAACTAGAACTGGATTGGATTTGTGTATATTTTTGTGCTCTTCCCAAGACATTAGAAAATTCAATCAAACATTAAAAAAAAGTCAAAATCTCAGAAAATATTCAAAACATTCATCATTGAGTCTTTTCAGTCTTCCACCTTGTCCGAACTATGTCATCTCTGAGCTTGAACGTAGGTAAGGTTGATCTTTGATCATCCCCCGAGATATTTTAGGTTCTAGTTCTTAGGCATCTGTTGCATTGGCAATCTGTTTTGCCATATTAGTTTACATCTTAGTTTAATCCTTAGGCATCCATCGCAATAAAATGGCAACCTGTTTTCCCATCTTTCTCATCATTGAGTCAAGTCTTTCACTAGTCGAACTAAGTGGTCTCTGCATGTATAACGTAGGCAAGGCTAATCTATGGATCAACTCTTGAGACCCCTAGGATAGGTCTTTAAGTTAGTCGCTTTGTCATAAATCTCAAAAATACCAAAAACAGCCTTAAAATATCTGAAAAATCCAAAATAGTGCATCCATCTCATCTTGCTTTCACCCACGATTAGTCATCAATTCTAATCAAATCAATCGTCACCTTCACCCTTTGGTGAGTTAGTAAGAAACAAGTCTAGCAGGTTCAAAATTGAACACCGCTATTGTCAAAGTCTCAAAAGTCTAAGTCAGTAAGCAAGCAAGTTGGTTAACTCGGAGTATCAATAGCTTATCACCCAATCAAGTCCCATCAAAACCCTGATCACAACATGTCCTAGGATGAATCCTTCACACGATGGACATAAGCATCAGGTACCCCTTAGTAGTTTAGTCTTGGCTAGTAGTTTGAAGAACATTAACTTGTTCATTTGCTTTATTTTTTGCTCATTCCAAGGACCTCTCGATGATGCCTAAACAAAACAGGTTTAGAGAGAAAGGAATGGAGCAAAGATCATTGTCTCTTTTATTTAGTATGCTTGTGGGATACACTTGTAAAATAACTCAGTCATATATGCTTTGTTTGGTTTGTGGAGAGGATGTTTTGGATATCTTGTTGACCACATAGGAAAGCGTGCTTTCCTTTGTTTTGGCCCAAGATGTTTAGAATGTTTGAACCACATCCGGAATGAAGTATGCATTCTAAGTGTGAACAAGAATACTCCTATCTGATCATCAAGTCAAATTCCATGACACTAGGTACCACGCCATCCTAGTCCTTTATACCTCACTGCATCGTACCTAGGTGTGTTATCAAACATAACGTAATTGACCCTTTGAAAATCCCAACTCCTGAAAAAAGAAAACCATCATCATCCTAACTAACTCCGATTCTAAGTTATTCTATCTTCTTTTCATACTAACATGGTATCATAACAGTTATCAGAACATTGCCAATGCATACACTCTGCATCATCCACCAGATCATTAGCATAAAAAGAATATTGCATCATATCATTACCTTAATTTATGAGTAATAATATAAATTTTTTATTCTAAGCATCTTAAGAAATCATTACATCATACATAAGCATTAGAATTCATTACTGTTTGCATCCATTTGCACCATTATTAAGCATACATTACATTCATAGGATCATTATTACAATGCATGAAAAAGATACAAAAATAACAACACATCATATTGCATAAGCATAAGGAATACGAACATCTCATAGGATCACATAAAAATTAGAATGCATCCATACATATCATAAAAGGCAAACCATCTCATATATATCATCAAATAATAAATTGTTATGATACAAAATTGGACCAGGTGTACATCAAAATGCATGGTACAACAGGACAATAATGCAGCCCATGAATCAAAAATGGAAAATTGTTTGTGATCAAGGGCTAGCCCTATTGGCTGCTACCCTCTCCCACCTACCTATCACCGTGATCCTCTAGTGGCTACATCCGTATTGGCTGGGAGAAGTCTAGCACTCTACTTGCTGCTCGCACTGCCTTCCTATAGTGTTGTTGATAGTACTTGGCATCCCTGACCAACTCTCTATATGCTCGCAGATCAACTGACTGGCCTCGAGATGTGGAGGTTCTGCTCTCTAACTTCCTCTGCCGACCAATCTCCTGATCCATCTCAAATCATGCCTGATCTCTCTCGGTAGTAGCTGTAGCAACCTGTTGCCATGCCTGATCTCTCTTTGTTATCAAGACCTATACCTGACCCTGTAGCTGCTGAATAAATATATCTCGGTGGTCTGACTGTGCTACTAGTTGTTGTTGTGGGACCACCTGGGGCTGGCCATCCTATCCTATTAGTTGTTGTTGTGCCTAGTCTCTCAGAGGTCCTCCTCCTCCTCCCCCTCCCTGTCCTTAGCCTTTGCCCACTATCCTACCCCTCACTCTATAGCGTGGAATCACTACCCTTAGAACTGTCAACCTCAATGGAGGTTGGAACCATGCCCTATATGCTAGAGTCACCCCCGCATCTGTCGGTCCCTAATCATATGGCCATGGTCGAGCGACTAACTACCTGAATGAGGACACTACCTTAGCTATTGGGATGGGCTAACCCCATGCTGTCTCTCTCAAAGTATGGGTAAAGATCGCCACGTATTGATCATTAGGCCTGTTCTACATCTCGCCAAACTGTCTAGTTACCCTGTTAGGGAGATACCGCTCTATCATGGTATGCTCTTGGCCCTCCATAAATCTATCCTGATGGGCAAAGAAAAGCTACTATGCATCATCATACCATGGGACTACGCCCATTCATGGTCTCTAGATAAACTCTGTCATCTCATCCGAAACCCGCCGCCAGTAGGCCAGACCACCTATTCTAGTATGGGTAAAGCGAATCCGTGCCCCACCATACCGCCACACAACAAGATCATTAATATCAGTAATAACTGGTGTCACATCTGGGTGAGGCACTAGGATCCACTCCCATCCCCAAATGTGTAGGAGGGTAACTCCCACCCCGAGGGCCCGACTGTCCAAGTAGAAAAACTCATGCAAATCTTTGTATAAAGAGGTCACTAATACCAATCCCCAGGCAAAACACTTTCGACGAACACACATCCGTCGCCATGCCAATCCCCAACCTGGACTAAAGTATCGGCCACACTGATCGGGTGCCACAAGACCAGAGATAATGGCAGACACAATCTATTTGTAAGTGGTAGCCCTTCCCTGATATCACTCTAGGTCTATTTGTCCATCACAAAGAACAAGCTCATCAACACCCATAACATCAAAGTAGGCATCCCTACCCTCCTTCGGATCATAGATCACTCGAGTGCCATGGATGGGAAATTGAAGAATGCATCAGGCATCCTCAAGGGTAATGGTTGCCTTGCTAGTAGGAAAATGGAACGATGATGTCTCACTATGCCACCGCTCAGCCAGGGCAGTCATCATACCTAAATGTGCCTGAACGGCGGGGGCATACGCAACATACCAGAGCCCAAGAATACCAAGTTGGTCCTGGAGATACACATGCATACCCTGTAATCTGTTGAGTATCGACAATCGGTGCTCCCTCGAATGAAGTACCTCAAGGTCCTCCTAACCGCCCGTACCTTTTTTGCATTTGAAACAACAAGTGTGGTATTGTTTTCAAATGCGATGCAGTTTGCAAAGTTCCAAACTACGCCCCACGACTAACATGGACAAATGTATTTCACTAACTACATTGCACGGTGCTCTTTGAGCATGCGACTGGGTTTAATGGAAAAACCCTAATTTTGCTAACAGCGTCGCGCTACACTCTCCACATATGCAGTCTAGTCTGGGACCACATGGCCCTGACCAAGCATTTTCAGCGGCACTTTATAGCACCACAGAGCTGAAAACCAAACCTAAACCCTATTTAATACATGAATAACGAGAAAATTAAAAGTTGGATAAGGGTACATACCACGGGTCCTGTGCCGACTAGCCGTTGGTGCACTCGTACTCTCTCTGACACGTGCCTAGGAAGCTGTCGTTACGCCATTTCAACTAAGAATCAAAGCTAAAAGTGTAAATTTACTAAAGGATAAGATTGCAAATGCATTGAAAGTGACCCCTCAAGGTCTATTTAAGCCTGAAAATTAGGGTTGTTGACTTAATTTTGCCGTCTAACTAGGGTTTTGGTCCCCTGATCCTAGTTTTGTCCAACCAAGGGCAATTCTACATCTTTTTTGGCATTTTAACACATTTTTTTTGGCATTCTCGGACTTTTTGAACCTTTCAGGCACCTTGTCCTCTTTTTTTGTGAGATCATCCAAAAAATCAAAATTTTCATCTGATCTCTCGAGGGGGCATTATACCAGCATAATCCTTCCATTGGGGTAGCAGTGGGGCGTTCAAAAAATCAAGAAATTTTGAACTTTGATCACAACAATTTATTTCTTTGAAACAATGCAAAAAGTACATTGCTTCAAAGAGGGGCAAAATGTAGACATGGAAAATGTACAAGTTCGGTTCAGCACACTTGATTCTAATTACTAACGACATTTCCTCACTAAATCATACTCTCATCATTTCATCAGTTTATGTCTCTTAATTTAATAAATCATTATTTATTTAATTAAGTCTTTCTCGTCCATTGATTAAATTAATCAACTTAATTTAATTAACCTCATGTTTTTGTCTAATTAAATAAATCATTTTATTTAATTAAAGTTTCTAAAGTCATCTTATTAAATTGAATAAATTAAACCTTATTTGATTTAATCTAACATTACCCCACTTAGTTAAATAAATCAAAATCATTTATTTAAGTAAGCATTTGTTCTCAATTCTAATTTAAATCAATTCATCAATTTAAGTCAAAATTGTCAAATCATCTAATCCCTCATTAAATTAATCAAATTTTTGATTAAGTTAATCCCTATCACTAAAATCTTCTAGAGAATACAAGTTGCACATGAAAATAGATTTAATTAATTTATTAAATCTCTATTTTCCCTCACATGGCATCAAAAGGGAATATTCCCTCAAATTTGAATTCAAAAAGTCCAAGTGGACTTGTACATCCAACAAGGCATTCACTCCTCTTACATGTCCTTGTGCATTGAGCCAAGTGGCATTTATTTCATTCCTTTTTCCATCTCACATGTCATTTCTTCAAATTCAAATTCCACCTAATTGCATTTATTGGAACTTTGGCCAAAATGTGCACAACCATCAACCATTCACATGGTGACAGGTGGCATTTGGCCATTGGGTGAAATTTAGTCCCACATTTCCCAAATCTTGTCATTTCTTCCAAATTCAAATCTATAAATTGGAGGCTTCTCTCCTCATTCTGCATCCACAATTTCATGCAAAGTTACTCTCTTGACATGGAGAGATAATTTTGTGGACTTCATTCTATCATTCACATATTTCACCATTTTCATAGCTAGGTTATGCTCAAATCTCATCATGGAGATTTGATTAATCTACAACTTTGGCATTGCAACTTAGGAGTTGGGAAAGGGCCAATTTCAACATTCAATTGGCACCAATCCCCCCATGGCATCATAAGTTTATTTTCTTAATTAGGATTTACATGCATTTCCACATTTTGTTCTTCATTTTCCTAGTTTAAGTTTTAATAGATGGATTTCATGGGGAATCCTTCATTCTTGTTTGCATTTTATCTAACACATTGATTTGTTTGTTGTTCCTATGCAAATTGTAGGTTTAAGGGTTCACAGGACTCATTCATCAATCTAGGTGAATGAGTCCAATTAGGGTTTTCTAGAATTTCAAAGTCTAAATCTGGTCTTCAATGTTTTCTCTTTTTGTTTCACTTTGTTTCTAGATCCAAAACTATAATTTGGGGATTGTAGATGACTTTCTAGTGGATATTACAACTCCAACAAGTTTATCCAATCTTGTAACCTAATCTTCAATGATCCATCATGCTCCAAGACACCTAGATCTACAATCGAACATGTAAAGAGGATAAAAACTTGTTGATTGTTAGGAAATAGGGGCTTGCCTTAGTCAAACCCCTTGTAGGTAATTAAACCAAATGATGAGACATTAAAATGAAGGAATTAAACATGAAACAAAGAATATGAATCATGAAAAATGATACCTTGAATGATGCCTTGTAAATGATGTCTTGTAAATCTACAAATCAACATGAAATGGGCATGAAGGATGTAGATATTGATCTTGACAATAGGAGTAGAACAATTCTTGATATTGGATCTTCAATGCTACATAAAAACACTAGATCAATAACATTTTTGATGCTCGATATGGTTGACATGATGAAAGATCTTGAATTGTTGTAATAATTGATGAAGAATTCTACCCTTGAATTTCTTAAAAATGATCTAGAATGCTATCTTGATGATCTTGTAATGTCTTGGAATGCTTAACTCTTGAGTGCTTGAATTGATATCATGTAGGATTGATGAAATAATGATTTGAAAGCTCATTTATATAGGCAATCCATCTAATGTCCCGTGTATTAGATCCGAAAGGCTGACATACATAAACTTTGAACTTAAAACCAATTTTTTCTCACTCAAAACCTTTAAAATAGGCCAAATTGGACTCATTCGTCAAGCTGAGCAAATGGGTCCCACCTAGATGCGACTCATTCACCTAAAGTGATGAATGGGTCCCACAGGGCCTATTTTGATTGCTAAAGTGTTGGGGAGTGTGTAAATTAATTTTATATGTTGATATTATCAGGTTTTTGGTTAAAATATATCTGAGGATGCATAATATGGGGTCATATGGGGCCTATTAATGGTGATATAAAGGTCATAAATGCCATAGAGCCCAAATTTCAATGTGAAAGTGTAAATAAATACACTTTACAACATCAAATTAGGACCAAATTGGGTCAGTTTGGCTTAAAAGGGCCCTAAATCCCATGTGAATGTCTACAACACATTACAAAACTAGACTAGTTCCACTTAATTTATAAGCCTCCTGAATTTAATGTGAAGGTGTCAATAAATACATGATATTAAATTAGGGAAAATTTAATTTGATTTAGCTTAGAAAGCCCCAAAACCTAATGTGGATGTGTAATACACATCACAACACTAGATCAAGGTTATATCAAGTCCAATCTATAATTAGTTATTCCCAAATAAAGCAAGGAAAAGGTGTAATTATTTTTTTGCCACAACTCTTTCTACTCTTGTGCTTCCTCCTCCTACTCCTACCTAGCAAGCCATCCTTCCATGGAAAATAGTTGTGAAGGATACTCCTATGGCTGAGAAGTAGCCTCCATCCTCTTCTTAGGTTGCATCTTTTGGTGCCTGTAGCCGATGTAACTGGCTTGCATATGAGCACAAGTGCAAGAGAAAGGCTCTAGCCATGAAACAATATACTCTTGCAAAATTTTGATGGGGAGCTAGTTGTGCCTACCTTTGCATCCTCTTATTCTATTTTTCTTTCTCTTGTTGTTTCTACCTTGGTTCCCATCGCCTCTATTTTTCTTCCCACTTCTCCAATGGATCCTAATGATGCTCACACCAAACGGGTGAAAGTTTCCATCGCTCCCGCTATGGAGCCCCCTCTCAGACATCCCTATTTTCTCTTAGCCCATAGACATGTTGAACACAATGGTGGTGTATGTGCAGATTTCTATTCTTCCTCCTCCACTTTCACTTCTTCGATGGGGATTCCACATCCTCCGCTAAAGCACAAGTGGGAGGATGACCTCACTGTGAGTGGAGGTTAGAGGAAGGCTTCACCTTCTTCAAAGGTTGGTTTTTTCTTAGCTTGCACTATCTTTGTGATGGAGGTGTCCTCCACATCCTTGAAGTTTTTCATTTCCCTTCTCAATGAGGTTGGAAATGACTCTCTGGTGCCTCACCCTTCTCCTACATAGTTGCAACATGGTACTCTAGTAAAGTGCATGTTTAATTTGGTGAATGATATCTTGGCTCTATCCTCAATATTTGCAAGATCAATGAATTTTTCTTCACAAGAGCTCAGTCAAGAAGACATTGAGGGGCCTCTTTCCTATTGACAGATGGTTAGTGCTCCCCTCGATATTTTGTGACATGGACTAACTACCTCCCATGGATCTGTTAACATTGGCAGTTGTACCAAGCATTAGGAGGTTGATCTTTTGGTGAAACAACAACGTGGGGCAAAAACTTGGTATCAGAGCCAAAGGTGTTGAGTTCGAATCCCCTCAGGTAATGCTCAAGGGGAGATTGTTGGAAGATGGTCAATTCTCCCCTCTAGATTCATGACATGGAATAATCACCTCTCATGGATTTGTTAACTCTGGCGGTTGTATCAGGCATTAACATGTCAATATTTTGGCGCAATGACAATGTGAGGCCAAAACCTCCTTGGACCTTGTTGTAGGTGAGTGAGAGGGTACAACCCTCACCATCCCACCCTTGCAAGCCCATCTACCCCCCTTACAATGATCTAGATTGGGAGTAGGACAACTTGTTGATTCATGAGGAATAGGGTGGTAACTCTTTTTTATCTATAGATTAGATGTGTTTATGTGTTTGTGATCGTACTTGAAGGACCCTTGCTACCCTTGTAGGTGCTTGGATATAGGAGGAAATTTTTTTTGTGCACTTCTTTTGTCTGTATCATCATTCTTCTATATGTTGTGAAATTATATTTTGATATTGTAAACAATGCAAAATATTGGGGTCATTTAGGCCTTCTTCCATGTTGATCCATATTCACTTTTTCTTCAAGTGATCTTCTTCATGTTCTGAGAAATTTGAGGATTCATTACGATTTGTTCATACACTATATTATTTTATTTATTTGTATCTATGAACATATTTGACCTCAGGTTCTCAAATCCCCCTATCTCTCTTGATTTCATCTTTGTCTACTTCTTGATGTTGTGGTTCTTATGTCTTGTCCCTCGTGTGTGTGTGTGACAAAATACCATGAATACATCTCACCATGTGCCTCATGCCACAACATCTCTTCGTCTCCTTTCTCTCCTTAGGATGGCATGCACTCCTTTATGTAACACACACCAACCTAAGGGGGAGTTACCATGTTGTTCTAACTTGTAATATGGTGAATTATGCTGCAAGAAAGGAAGGAATGATGGAATGAATTAAAGTGTTATCATTGATGTTAACTAGTCAATTGGCTATCAACCGGTTTCTTTTGATTGTATATGTCGGGGATATTGAGAAACTTTTATTGAAGATTGCAAGTGTTCAAGTTTTTCTCTGGTTTTTGCTCCTATGTTTGTGTGGTTCAGATATGTTGATCATGGTTGTTGGAAGATGCTATATCTATATTTCTTGTTGTTTATTTTTTGTTTAGTGCAAGTTGTGTTCACCAACTATGAACTATGGTTCTCTATGTTTCTGGTTGAGGTCCAAGAGAAATGTTTATAGTCCAAATTTTTCTTTGATGAAGTCTTATGACTTGTGGTTCTAGAGATGAGTTTTTTTTATTGTGTTGAAGATAATTTTGGTATCTGGAAAGTTCGTGCATAATTGTTCTATGTGTTTTACACTGATTTGGAAAACCTTGTGTTGAATACTACTTTCAAAGTTAGTGAAGTGTGTTGGATCTATTTTGGTCCTTATGAAGCATGTGTTTGGGTCGCCCTCATTCTAATTCCACCCCAAGATGTTTTGGCACTCACCTAATCTGAATTCAATATTGGATGGCCGACTATGGATATGTTTCAAAGTTGAAGATGGTATAAATACAAGATGAGTTAGTTGTGATGAAACACACAAGAGTGAAGAAGAGAGATAAGCAAAAATAAAAAGTGTAGATAGAAGAAAGATTGATGCTATTCTACAAGTGTGTGTGATGCGAGTGTGGAAGATCAGTGTGAAGCCTAAATGTTGAGTTTTCAAATGTAGTGAGAAAAAGATGTACATACTATATCATTCATGCATGTCTATGAGTGGTTGTGCTAGATTTATATATTGCATTGAGATTGTAGTCTCTCTGTAACATATCTCTTGTATCTTCATTGTATCTATGTGGTAGTGAGCCCTCTCAATTTTTAGCCCTATTGGACAATGAGCCTTGTTGGACAATGAGTCCTATTATGGATATTGAGTCCTTATTTTGATAGTGAGCCTTATTTCTGAGGCAATGAGACTCTTAAAATTAGTTTTGATATTATCTATAGTGTGTGTTAATCCTCACCATTCTTTTTTCCACATAGATTTTTCCACGTAAATTTGGTGTTGTTGTGTTTGTGTGATGGTTTTTAGTTTCTACACTTGCACTTAATGTTTAATCATTTAAGTAGTGCTAAGGATTAGTTTCGGTAATTGGATTAAAGGTTTAATTCCATGAAAAATAATTCATCCCCCCTCTTAGTTGTCCTATTCAAAAATTGGTATTAGATCTTGGTTCCTTGGTGAAGAGCTTAACCTCTTGAGGAAGGTTCGAGATGGATAGAAAAATGGTTTATGATTATGTTTGGTTTGACAAAACTAATTATGCTATTTGGAAAATATTGATGAAATAATGTATGGAATATTGTGGATATGATGTGGAGAAATCTTACAAGAATCCTTACACTCCTCTTGCTAATGGTCAGAGCACGGCTGATGAGATCAAAGCATTGGAAAAACAAGGATAGACAACTAAGAGGGGGCGAGGTGAATTGGCTGTTACCAAAATCAAACTTATACAACATTAATCAAAATTAAATCACAGATCTAATAAAAAACAGTGCAAGCATAAATTAATAACACATACGAGACACATGAACACCAATATTTTATACGTGGAAACCTTGTTAGGGGAAAAAACATGGTGGATGTTAGTCCATAAGATTATACCTTGTTAGAAGTATAATGAAGAATAAAAAAGGAATGCACTTGTATTTAGGCACACTACCTTACATAGAATAATTAGATTAAATCCATTTGATGAAGTTGAACTGAGAAAATAGCTTCTACAAAAGCTTGATTACAGTTCCAGTTAGGCGCACAGAAACTTCTACACATGTACACCTCTTGTACACACTGATCATTGCTTCTAAATGAGGAAAATAAACACTTATATATATCCGCTACATGGATTTACATCCACTATTTAGTTGGCCTCAAATAAAGAATAACTGTCAGCCTGAATACATGAATAAATTGCAATGTGTGCCAACACAAGTCAGTCACAACATAGTGAGAACCCCCAAAAAAACCTTCAAACATTCCAAACACTAAAATATTAATCTTCATGGATCTGCAACATGCTAACATCATCACATCAGATAAGAACATGAAAACTCAAGCACACATCGGAAAAAGCTCCGATCACAAACACTATGATCAATGTGGATGCGCAAAAAGGATAGAGTATGATCTAGACTCATCCATGAATGTCACATGTACATGCGCAACACATGAAATTACTATAAGGGTATGTGCAGGATCATCATGGAAAAAATAGGCCCTTAAGTGGCAAAAAATTCAGAAAAATCAGAGTTAGGCATCTTGACATAAATATTTGAATAAGTTATCTATATTATTTCAAAAATATGTAACAATAGAATTTGTGAAAAATTGAATGTAGTTTCTAAATTAATAGGCTTATTTAAAAAAATATATATATATTTAGTGAAAATTTTAAATTTCTATATAGTAGTAATTAAATTTCAGGGGAAAAATAAGAAGTAGGTGTCTATCTGACCACCCTAACCACATTAAAATGATAATATTATTTTATAATATTTTAGATATAAGTAGGGCACTCATGTCCCGATGTGATGCATATTTTTTTATAATTTTTTTCCAAGTAAATAATTAATTATAATTTGTTTATGACAAATTTTAAAAAATATAGACTTGTATGTCTGACCACCTTAACTTGGTCAAAACTTCATGATTTTTTTTTTTTCATTTTTTAATCTTATATTATACAAAGTATATAATGTGACACATGTTTTGGATTCAAAAAATATGATACTATTTGAAAGCTGTAGATTTTTTTCAATCAG
>CM021101.1:14170612-14221923 GCA_007115665.2 Sequoiadendron giganteum | reverse complement strand
CTTTGCAAACCAGTCTTTCTTTGTTTCTGACCAATTCACCTTGGTCATTCATCTTATTCTGGAACACCCACTTGGTTCCAATCACATTTTTGTTTTGAGGTCTAGGAACAAGATCCCATGTATCATTCTTCTCTATCTGCATTAGTTCTTCTTTCATGGCTTCCATCCAATGTTCATCTTTGCATTCTTCATTGATATTGCTAGGCTCAGCTTTGGAAATTAGACAGCACTCTTCCAAAATTCTTCTTCTAGCTTAGACACCTTTCCTCTTGTCTCCTATGTTCTAACTGTCAGAGTGATTTCTCCTTACATATTTGGGAGTTTTAGGATTTTCTTTAACTTCTTGTTCTTGTGTTCTTTCTTCTACACTTCTGCTAGTCTTTGCCTCTTGATTCCCTTGGTTCCTCGGAACAATCTAAAGTTGATTATGTGTCTGAACATCATTGTTAGTATTATAATTTTGATCATCTAAATCATATCCACTATATCTGGATGGTGTAACAATATCTTCATCAACTTTGACATTTGCACTTTCAACCATTTTCTTTAACCTCTTATTAAAGCATTGGTAAGCTTTACTTTTAGTAGAGTAACCCAAACATATTCCTTCATCACTTCTAGCATCAAAACTGCCTATATCATCATCTCTCTTGATGAAATATTTTCTTCCATTTTTTTTGAAATACTTGGCAGTAGGCTTATAACAAAACCATAGCTCAAAAGGTGTCTTACCAGAATTACTGTTGACATACACTATGTTTAATGGTATACACAACAGTACTTACAGCTTCTCTCTAGTACAAATGAGGAACATTTGCTTCCACCATCATGGTTCTAGTAGTGTCTAGAACAATTTTGTTCTTTCTTTCAACAACTCCATTTTGTTGAGGGGTCCAGGGAGCAAATAACTGTCTTTGGATTCCATGCTCTTAATAGAAAGAATTGAATTCCCGGGAACTGAACTCACCGCCTCTGTCAGATCTTAGACACTTCATCTTATGACCTATCTCATTCTTTACCATAGCTTTGAAACTTTTGAACTTTTGTAATGCTTCATGTTTTTCTCTTAAGAAAGTAACCCATATCATTCTAGAATAATCATCAATGAGCAACATAAAATACATTTCACCTTGTAGAATTATATTTCTGGATGGACCACATAGATCATTATGTGTTAAATCCAGTACTCCATTAGAGCTATATTGTTTTCTCTAAAAAGAATTTCTTGTATGCTTACCCATCTGACATTCCTTCCACATAGTGTCAGTAGGCTTCACTAACTTAGGAAGATCTCTGACTACTTGAGTAGTGCTTATCTTGACAATGTTATCAAAGTTCACATTAAACAACCTCCTATGCCATAACTATCTTACATCAATCTGAGAAATTAAGCAACTTTCACTAGTAGCACTCAAATGAAAGATATTACCTTTTGACTTTGTACCTGAACCAATCATATTTCCAGAACTTCTTCTTATTTTGCACTTACCATCCTTGAATTGAAGATTTTAATCCTCTTCTACCATCTATATAACACTTAAAAAGTTATGGTTTAAGCCTTATACATAAATAACATCATCAATATTATGCTTACCTCCAAAAGAAACAGTGCATTTTCCACGAATCACACCAGAAGTGTTGTCTCCAAATCTTACAATAGCACCACCATAGTCTTCCAAGCTTACAAACTTGACTTTGTCACCAGTCATATGATGTGAGCATCCATTTTCAATTACCCACTCATCTTTTTCTTCAAGTTTTGTTGCAAGAGCTTTCTCAACATTCACATTACTAGTAGATTCAATGACACCTGACCATTTTCTTTGATAGCAATAAATACCTATTCATCTTCATTTCTGATTTCTTTATCAGATTCTTCATCAGTTACACCTTCTTCAGCATAATAACATTTCCTTTGAAATCTAGTCTTCTTAGGTTTGTACTTAGAAACTCTTTTAGGACATCTAGATGCAAAATGGCCTATTTTACTGCAAGAAAAACATTTAATAGGTAAGTTTCCTTTGTACTTACCATGACCTCTAGATTCTCTTTTCATAATCAATGCTTCCAACTCTTCTAATTATCTTTCTTCATATTCAATGTTTCTCATTTCATGTTCATATTTGAATGTCGTTTCGAAACTCTGACCTGGATTGTATCTTTGTTGGATTTTTCTGGATACTATAGATTTGAATGCATATTTAGTCTTAGGAGTAGATTCACCAAATTCACTCAACTCAAATGTATCAAGTTTTCCTATCATTGATATTTCAAACTCACTTTTCATTTCATCAACAAACTTGATACACAAATCATCATCACTTTCACAAAAATAATGTCATCAACAAAGACTTCAATGCTCAATTCTTTATTCAGATCCAATTTGAAATACAGATTGTTGTGAACAGTACCTTTATTGGATCAAAGCTTCAATAAGTATTTATCCAATCTAGCATACCTAGCTCTAGGAGCTTGCTTAAGTCCATATAGAGCTTTCTTCAATAGGCATACCATATCTTTTTCATTAGTTAGTTGAAATCCATCTAGTTGTTCAACATAGACTTCTTCTTCTAGCTCACCATTCAGAAATGTTGACTTTACATCCATCTGATAGACTTTTTAATTCTTGAAAGTAGCATAAGCAAGAAATAGTCTTACCACTTCAATTCTAGCAACAAGGGCAAACGTTTCTTCAAAATCAATACCTTCCATCTGTGAGTACCCTTTGCAAACCAGTCTTGCTTTGTTTTTGACCAATTCACCTTCGTCATTCATCTTATTCCAGAACACCCACTTGGTTCTAATCACATTTTTGTTCTGAGGTCTAGGAACAAGATCCCATGTATCATTCTTTTCTATCTACATTAGTTCTTCTTTCATGGATTCCATCCAATGTTCATCTTTGCATTCTTCATTGATATTGTTAGGCTCAACTTTAGAAATTAGACAATACTCTTCCAAAATTCTTCTTCTAGCTTGCACACCTTTTCTCTTGTCTCCTATGAGCTGATTGTTAGAGTGATTTCTCCTTACATATTTGGGAGTTTTAGGATTTTCTCTAACTTCTTGTTCTTGTGTTCTTTCTTCTACACTTTTTCCAGTCTCTGCCTCTTGATTCCCTTGGTTCATTGAAATAATCTGAAGTTGATTTTGTTTCTGAACATCATTGTTAGTATTATCATTTTGATTATCTGAATCATATCTACTATATCTGGATGGTCTAACAATATCTTCATCAACTTTGACATTTTCACTTTCAACCATTTTCTTTAACCTCTTATTAAAGAAGCGGTAAGCTTTACTTTTAGTAGATTAACCCAAAAATATTACTTCATCACTTCTAGCATTAAACTTCCCTATATCATCATCTCTCTTGATGTAACATTTGCATCCAATTTTTTTGAAATACTTGATAGTAGGCTTATAACAAAACCATAGCTCAAAAGGTGTCTTACCAGAATTATTGTTGAGATACACCTTGTTAATGGTATACACAACAACACTTACAACTAATCTCTAGTAGAAATAAGGAACATTTACTTCCAGCATCATGGTTCTAGTAGTGTCTAGAACAATTTTTTTCTTTCTTTCAACAACTCCATTTTCTTGAGGGGTCCAGGGAGTAGATAACTGTCTTTGGATTCTATGCTCTTCAAAGAAAGAATTGAATTCGCGAGAAGTGAATTCACCACTTCTGTCTGATCTTAGACATTTCATCTTCTGAATAATCATAGATGAGAAACATAAAATACCTTTCACCTTGTAGACTTCTAATTCTGGATGGACTGTATAGATCAGTATGTATCAAATTCAGTACTCCATTAGAGCTATACTTTTTTCTCTAGAAATAATTTCTTGTCTCCTTTCCCATCTAACATTCATTGCACATAGTGTCAGTAGGCTTCAATAACTTAGGAAGATATTTGATTGCTTGAGTAGTGCTTATCTTGACAATGTTATCAAAGTTCACATGACATAACCTCCTATGCCATAACTAGCTTACATCAATCTGAGCAATTAAACAACTTTCACTGGTAGCACTCAAATGAAAGATATTACCTTTTGTCTTTGTACCTAAAGCAATCATATTTCTAGAACTTCCCCTTATTCTGCACTTACCATCCTTGAATTGAATATTGTAACCTTTGTCTACCATCTATCCGACACTTAACAAGTTATGCTTTAAGCCTTATACATAAAGAACATCATTAGTATTATGCTTACCACCAAAACAAATAGTTCATTTGCCATGAATCACACCAAAAGTGTTGTCTCCAAATATTACAACACCACCATCATAGTCTTCCAAGCTTACAAACTTGCTTTTGTCACCAGTCATATGATGTGAGCAGTCGCTATCAATTACCCACTCATCCTTTTCTTCAAGTTTTGTTGCAAGATATTTCTCAACATTTACATTACTAGTAGATTCAGCAGACACCTGACCATTTACTTTAATAAAAATAAATAACCATTCATCTTCATTTCTAGTTTCTTTATCAGATTCTTCATCAGTTACACCTTCAGCATAATAACATTTCCTTTGAAATCTAGTCTTCTGAGGTTTATACTTAGAAACTCTTTCAAGACATCTAGATGAAAAATGACCTATTTTAGTACAAGAAAAGTATTTAATAGGTAACTTTCCTTTGTACTTACCATGACCTCTGGCTTCTCTTTTCACAATCAATGATTCTAGTTCTTCTAATTCTCTTTCTTCATCTTCAATATTTTTCATCTCATCTTCATATTTGAATGTCCTTTTGGAACTCTCACCCGGATTGTATGTCTATTGGATTTTTCTAGATACTGTAGCTTTGAATGCAGATTCAGTCTTAGGAGCAGATTCACCAAATTCACTTAACTCAAATGTAGCAAGTTTTCCAACTAGCATGTCTCTTGTAATATTTTTCACTATCCTATGTTTATTAATAACATGAGCTCTTGTTTTGTAGGAGGGAGGAACAGATGTAAGTACCTTAGCCACAAATTCTTCATCATCCAAGGTTCCACCGACAAATCTAATGTTAATCACCAGTTCATTTATATTTTGAGAAAAAGAGAGGATATTCTCATCTTCAAGTCTTCCCACTTGCCTTTTAGACTTTGTAGCTTAGCACTTTTCACTAGCGCATCTCCTTCATATAATGTTTCTAACTTTTTCTAGATGTAGTATGTAGTCTTCAATCCTAACACATTTTTCATCTTTGAATCTGTCAAAGCACTTAACAATGCTTCAATAGCCCTAGTATTAGCTTCTGCTTGCTTGATCTCATCTTCAAATAACAAACCATTATAAGGAATAGTATATGCACTTTGTGTCATCTTCCAAAAAGGTTCTCCAATGCAATTCAAATGGCACTGCATTCAGACTTTCCATAAAGAGTAGTGTGTACCATCGAATCTAGGATTATCCTTCTTTTATGATGCCATCTTGGATCGCCTCAAGTTGTTAGGCTTCTTCAGAGGAACTAGCTCTAATACCAATTTTTGGAAAAACAAGGATAGACAACTGAGAGGGAGGGTGAATCGATTTTTACCAAAATCAAACTTATACAACATTAATCAACCTTAAATCTCAAATATGATAAATAACAGTGCAAGCATAAATTAATAACACATCAAAGACACATGAACACCAAGATTTTATACGTGGAAACCCTGTTAGGGGAAAAACCATGGTGGATTTTCGTCCACAAGATTATACCCGGTTAGAAGTATAATGAAGAATTAAAAAGGAATGCACTTGCATTCAGGCACACTACCTAGAGCACACTGCTCAAAGGGAAGGCTCACTACCTTACATAAAATAATTAGATTAAATCCATCTACTGAAGTTGAACTGAGAAAATAGCTTCTACAAAATCCTGATTACACTTCTAGTTAGGTGCACAAAAACTTCTACATACTCTTCCACACTCTGCTCAAACTTCTTCACACTATGCTCTGCTCTTGAATGATTTGACCTTTATTCACACATGTAAACCTCTTGCACACACTGAGCATTGCCTCTAAATGAGGAAAAAAACACTTATATATATCTCCTACACAGATTTGCATCCACTATTTAGTTGGCCTCAAATAAAGAATAAATTACAAGTTTCAGCCTCAATACATGAATAAATTTCAATGCGCACCAACACAAGTCGGTCACAACATAGTGAGGACCCAAAAAAACACCTTCAAACATGCCAAACAATAAAATATTAATCTTCATGGATCCACAACATGCTAACACCATCATGTTGGCCAAGAACATGAAAACTCGAGCACACATCAGAAAAATCTTTGATCACAAACACTGCGATCAATGCGGACATACAACAAGGATAGAGTATGATCTAGAATCATCCATGAATATCATAGGTGCATCCACAACACATGAAATTATAAAAAATTCACCCGCTTCATCCAAGAACATCATCTACAAAAACTGAATAACTATAGGAACACATATCTTCATAACTTCCACAAATCTTGATGCGAACCTCTGAAACTTTCAGAAAACATAGTAGAAAGATGAAGAAAAAAACCCTTTGAAGCACACCTTCAAATCTTCAATGTACAAAAATTTCCAACATTTTGACCTTCTCAGCTTCACTGGCTACCAACAATATTATTTTTTCAATTTTCTCAATGACCTCAACATATACAACCTTAAGCATAATTAATGCTAATAGTGTTGACATCAGGGTATGTGCAGGATCATGATGGGCCAAAAAGTGGTGATATGTAAGCCATATGATGGTCCATGTGGCTGATGATTTTTTTTTTACCCAAAATTGATGAAACGAAAAGGGTTTTTAGAGGAGATTCTCAACTTTCCACAAATATAAATTATGCTTTAATTTTAATTTAATAAATAATTTATATTCATTTTTTATTACAATTACGAATAAAGTCCTAATTGATAGGCTGATTGAAAAACATCTATAAATTTCAAATGGTATCACATTTTTTGAGTCCAAAAAAATGTTCACATTCTATGCTTTGCATACTATAGGATTAAAAAAGAAAAAAATGAATTTCATGAATTTTCGACCAAGTTAAGGTGATTAGACAGACAAGCTTTTATATTTTTTTAAATTTTTAATAAAAAATTCATAATTAATTATTTACACGAAAAAAATTTATAAAAAAATATGAATCACATCGAAACATGGGTCCTCTACTTATATCTAAAATATTATAAAAAAATATTTATCATTTTATTGTGGTTAGGGTGGTCAGACAGACACCTACTTCTTATTTTTACCCTGAAATTTAAATACTACTCCATTGAAATTTTAAATTTTCAAGAAATAGATTTATTTTTTTAAATAAAAGTCTAGTATTTTAGAAACTACATTCAATTTGCTACAGATTCTATTTTTACATTTTTTTGAAATAATATAGATAACTTATTCAATTTTTTACGTCAAGTTGTCTAGCTCTGATTTTTTGTCTTTCTATTGCCACTTAAGGGCCTATTTTTTCCATGATGATCCTGCACATACCCATCAATGACAACCACATATCATCAATGCAACCAAAACATCCAACATAAAGTACATGGAGAAAACCACAAGGCGAAGTAAATTTTGAAGAACAATCTGGTGCATTGGAGTTGATTAAAGTTTAGAATTTGAAGACTACTAAGGAAGTATGGGATGCTTTGGAAATGGTACATGAAGGTGATGAAAGAGTTAAAGATGGAAAGTTACAAAATTTGGAGACACAGTTTGAGCTTCTACATATGTCAGATGATGACAATGTTAAATCTTATATACAAAGATTGAAGGAGATAGTGGATGGAATAAGAGGACTTGGCACTACTATGGATGAAACTAGAATTGTAAAGAATATTCTTAGAACTCTCCTTGATGCTTACAATGAGAAGGTATCTGCTATTGAACAAAGTATAGATTATAAGACATGCACTAAAGATCTTTTATTTGGATTTTTGACATTTTATGAGATGAGGAAGCTAAACCTAAGGAATGGATGCAAATCAAAAACAACTTTTAAGGCAACAAAAGCTAAGGATCTGGATGAGGAATGTCTTGATGAAACATAAATCAACTTTGTAAGAAGGATGAGGAAAGGATTTGACAAGTATGAAGGTAAGTTACTAATATATAATTAAAGGTTTGCAAAAATATCTTCCACTTAATCCTAATTACAGATTTATCCCGAACACAAACAAAATTATGTGGTTATGTACTTTAATCATTTAAATTATAGTATTGAGTTCTCTTAACTCTTTACACAAAATTAATGAAATATTAACTAATTACTTAAATATCGTAATTAAAATTCAAAGAAGGAATTAAAGTTGAAAAGAATAAGAGAGAATAGAGAGACAATAAGGAATTTGATAACAGAGTTCACCCATATGTATGGGCTACGTCTTTGGGTCTGCTTCTTAATGTAGGACCACTTTATTAATGACACCAAGCTTTAATTTCCTTTAAACATCATCCAAGTTTCAAACCTACATTAAAAATTCTCTCACACGACCTCAACACCCCAAGACTCCTCTATATTCTTTTTCACTTGCATTCATGGGGTAGGCTTCAAATGCCTTACAGTCCCAATTACACTTAAAGAAATACAAAAATACAAAGTCTCTGTATTACATCAATCTCCAATATTACTTTGCCTAAATTCTTCCGAAAATAATTCATTTCCCTTCACAAGAAAAAATCCCCCTTTTATATATTTTCAAATACTAAATGGGGGTTAACAAAATTATTTTCCCCATATTTCCCATATCTCCTAATTTGACATTTACAAATATTTGATATATGGTTCATATTGAACTAGCCCCTTCACAGTCCTTAAAACTCTAATTAAATCCCTTAAAGAACATTTAAAATCCTTTAAAAAACTTTTAAATTCCTCTAAAACTCTTTTAAAATCGGCTTATTTTAAAAGATTTTATAATTTATATAAGGAGGGCGGCTTATTTTCTATTTTAAATAAATTTAATACCAAAATCTTCTCGAAGCTTGCACTTGGCACATTGATAGGAGATTTTTTTAGTAGAGGGGAGGTTGGTGGTTCAAACTAACTCTCCTTTAAATTTGGCTTTTAAAATTATTAAATAGAAAGTAACCCATCTCATATTCCGAGAATATAGAGTCGTGTAATTGTGGAGAGTATTAATAGGAGGTGTGACATTGGGGGTTTGAACCCCCCAACCAAATTTTCAAACAACACCAAATTTTTTTTGTGATTGATAGAAATACCATGTGGCACCCAGTCATTGGGCCATGTGGCATATTTTAACTGGCCATGTAAGGACATGTGTCAGTTCGTTATTAGTCCAAGTCAACTTTCACTAATGCCACGGGTCAGTCCTTCATTAGTACATGTCATCACCATGTCATCTACACCTACCACATGTCAAGATCTAGTGAAGCCATGTCAGCATGTTGACACCATCATTTGTCCCTGGTCAACACATTTTTCTTCACAACTTTGACCATCCATAACTTTCATGTACGGACTCCGATCAATATGATTCAAGTACCATCGAAATCATCTCAATGAGCCCTTCAACTTGGCATTATTTTAGATTGATTTGGAGATGATCAAATTTTCGGCCTTCAGTCAATATCTGGAATCTCCACTCTCGCCGAGCTTTGACCAAGCATAACTTTCATGTACGGTATCCTTTTGATGCAATTCAATTTGCATCAGGATCATGTTAATGAGCTCTGTCCAATGATGTTCATTTTTTTGGATTATGAAATGGTGAAATTTTATGTCTTCCAGATCCTCTTGCATCGGTTACCCTTTAAATGCTTTCGTTGTGGAGAAATAGGTGATTATGCTGCTAACTATCCAAAAAGAGCTAAAAAGGAAAGAAGATTAACATAAAAATATTATGTGAATGATAATTCTAGTATATCTGATGAGGATTCAAAATATGAAGATCTTGATGAAAATGAATACTTGTTCTTAGCGATAAAGGATGAACCTACTTCTCTAATTCTGAAAAATAGGTAAAGGAAATCCCTCTAGAGAAGGAGAAAAATGAAGGTACTATTATCTCTACCCTACATTCTAAACAAGAAAAGAACTATTGGGTTATTGATAGTGATTCTTCACATCACATTACTGGTGATAAAAGTAAGTTTTTTAAGGTTGAAAAATATGATAGAGGCTTGGTTATGTTTGGAGATGATACTGATGCTAAAATTTGTTGGCTAGGTTCAGTAAGTTTTGATGGCAAGCATAATATCAATGATGTCTACTATGTTAAGGGTTTAAGGCATAATATTTTGATTGTTGGAAAGATGTGCAGTAAGGGATACGATCTTGTGTTTAAAGATGAGAGATGTAAGATTTGGAAAGGATCCAGAAAAATGATTGTTGTTGGAAATAAATTTGAAGGAAATATCTACCAACTGAAGGGTGTTGATGGATGATGCTTTATGACTCAAATTAATGATAGTTGGTTATGGCATCAGAGAATGTATCAAATGAATTTTGACAAGTTGGTGAGGATTAGTGTTGTTAAGGATGTGAGAGATTTACAAACGATTACAAAGCTTGTTAATTCTATTTGTAGAAATTGTTAGTTTGGAAAGCAAGTGAGAAGTCGAGTATGTGCAGGATCATGATGGGCCAAAAAGTGGCGATATGTAAGTGATATGATGGCCAATGTGGCTGATGACCTTTTTGTTAACCCAAAATTGATGAAACAAAAAGGGTTTTCAAAGGAGATTCTCAACTTTCCACCAATATAAATTATGCTTTACTTTGAATTTAATAAATAATTATTATTCATTTTCTATTTGAATTATGACTAAAGTCCTATTTGATAGGCTAATTGAAAAAAATCTATAGCTTTCAAACAGTATCACATTTTTTGAATCTGAAATATGCATCACATTGTATACTTCACATACTAAAGGATTAAAATAAAACAAAAGGAATTTCATGAATTTTTGACCAAGTTAAGGTGGTTAGACATACGAGTTTTTATATATTTGAAAATTTGTAATAAAAAAATTATAATTAATTATTTGTAGCTTGAAAAAATATTACAAAAAAATATGCATCACATCGGGACATGAGAACTCTACTTATATCTAAAATCTTATAAAAAAATATTATCATTTTATTATGGTTAGGGTGGTCAGACAGACACCTACTTCTTATTTTTCCATAAAATTTAAGTACTACTACATTGAAATTTCAAATTTTCATGAAATAGATTTTAAAAAAAAACCTAGTAGTTTAGAAACTACATTCAATTTGCTACAAATTATATTCTTACATATTTTTGAAATAATATAGATAACTTATTCAAATTTTTACGTCAAGTTTCCTAACTCTGATTTTTTTATTTTTCATCGCAATTTAAGGGCCTATTTTTTCCATGATGATCTTGCACACACCCAGTCATTATAGATCATAGGAACAGTCTACTATTGGACTACTAGATTTAATTCATACTCATCTCTGTGGTCCTATAAGAGTGAGAAGTCTACTAGGTGAAAGGTACTTCATGCTTTTGATTGATTATTATTCTAGATATACATGGGTTACATTTCTTAGAGAGAAATTAGATGCATTAGATAGATTCAAGACATTCAAAGATATGGTTGAAAATGAAGTGAATTTAAGGATAAAATGCTTAAGTCCTAAAAGAGGTGGAGAATTCACTTCCCATGAGTTTAATATATTTTTGAGGTGCATGGAATAAAGATATAATTATCTTCTCTAAGAAATCTTCAATAGAATGGAGTTGTTGAAAGAAAAAATTGAATAGTTCAAGAAATAGCTAGATTGATGATGAATGAGGCTAGTTTAGCATAAGTTTACTAGAAAGAAGCTATTCATATTTTTGCGTATGTATTCAATCAAGTTCGAACAAGAGAAAATAGTACAAAACTCCCTATGAGCTATGGAATAGAAGAATTCATATCGTTAAGTATTTCAAGGTATTTGGAAGCAAATGTTATATGAAAAGGGATGCAGAGACTTTGGGAAATTTTGATGCAAGAAGTGATAAGGGAACTTTTCTTTGATACTCTACTAAAATCAAAGCATAAAGATGTTTCGAAAAAAGAATGAGAAATATTGTAGAAAATTTTAATGTCAAGGTTGATAGAACAATGAAGAATTATATTTATATTGATGGATATGTGTCTGATGAGTTTGATTGTGTAAGAATAGAAGAGATTGTGGAAGGACAAGAAAAGGATGAGAAGAAAAAACAGGATGAAAAAAATGAAAGAGAAGAGGAAGCTCCAACTATGTCCCCTAATACACCTAGGTATGTGTAGAGGAATCATTCAAAAAACTATATTATTGGTGACAAGATAAAAGGTGTATTGACTAGAAGCATAACTACTGTTGAAGTAAACTTGTGTTTACTTTTTGAGATTGAACCAAAAATTGTAAGTCAGGCATGTAAAGATGTACATTGGATGGAAGCTATGAAAGAAGAACTTATGTAGATTGAAAAGAATCAAACTTGGGAGTTGGTATCAAGACTGGTAGACAAAACATTATTGGATCAAAATGGGTGTTCAAAAACAAGTTGAATGAGAATGGAGAAATGGTTAGAAACTAAGCAAGGCTTGTGTGTAAAGGCTACTCACAAGTAGAAGGAATATATTTTCAAGAGACCTTTGCCCCACTAGCAAGAATGGAAGCTATAAGGATGTTCTTGGAATTTGTTTCTGATAAAGATTTCAAGGTCTATCAGATGGATTTCAAGTCAGCATTTTTGAATGGCGAGCTAGAAGAGGAAGTCTACATGGAACAATCAAAATAATGTTTGTTGTCGAGTCAATTGGATATGGTGTGCAGATTGAAGCAAGCCCCTAGAGATTGTTATGCAAGGTTAGACAAGTATATGATTCAACAAGGTTTCAACAAAGGTACAACAAATAGTAATATGTATTTTAAGATTGAAAATGATAAAATATTGATTGTGGATGTATATGTTGATGGTATTATCTTAGGAGGAAATGAAACTATGTGCAACATTTTTATTGAAGAGACGTAGAAAGAATTTGAAATTTCTATTTTTGGATAGATGATTTTCTTTCTTGGGAAACAAATCAATCAAACAAAGAAAGGAATTTTTATTTCACAACCTAAGTATGTGAAAGAGATGTTGAAGAAGTTTGGGATGGATAGTTCCAAACTAGTATGTACTCCTATGGTGACTAGTTGCAAACTAGGTAAATATGATGATTCACCTAACGTTGATTAGAGTAAGTATAGATCGATGATTGGTGGACTACTATATTTGATTGCTACTAGATCAAATATTATGCATATTGTCTATCTTGTGGCTAGATTTCAAGAAGATCCTAAGGAAACACATGTTGTTGTTAAAATAATTTTCAGATATTTGAATGGCACTCCAGATTATGGGTTATGGTATCCCAGAGATACTGATTTTACACTAAGTTCTTATATAGATGCAGATTGGGTTGGATGTGTAGATGATAGAAAGAGTACAAGTGGTGATGCATTCTTTCTTCAATGCAAATTGGTGGCATGGTTGAGTAAAAAGAAAGATTTCGTGTCTTTTTCTACTGCTAAAGTTGATTATATTGTTGTTGCATCTTGTTGTACACAAGTTCTATGGATGAAAGGAATATTGAAAGATATCGCTATGGTATATATGATGATCCTATTTCTATATTCTATGATAATACAAGTGCAATTGAAATTTCAAAGAATCATGTGATGTACTCGAGGATGAAGAATATATCCATTAGGTATCATTTCTTGAGAGAGAAGGTTGTAGAAAATAAAGTAATTCTTGAGTATGTTTTGATGAAGGATCATATTGTAGATATATTTATGAAGGCTCTTCCTAAAGATACTTTTGAGCATCTCTGGGAGAAGTTAGGGGTCATTTCCCCTCCTTTCTTGAACTAGATGCATATGAAGATGCATAAATTTGGTCGATCTATGGATTTATCTTTCTTTTGGACTGATGTCTGTTGGCTACCTCTCAGGGGGAGTGGGTAGTATCATGTATTGTCATTGTGAATTTTTTGTTTTCAAAGGAGAAAGAAATGTAAATATCTTTTTCCTTTGTCATTCATGTCAAAGGGGGAGAGAAAAGGAAGACTGTGAAAAAAAAAAAAGAGAGAAAAAGAAGAATGTGAAAAGAGTATTTGATTATCTACTAAGGGGGAGAAACATAAATAAAAAAATTGAGAAGTTTATTCAGAGCTAGTAAGTTGTCTTTGATGGTTTCTTACATCATGTGTTGCCATCAATGACAAAGGGGGTGATTGTTGCAAGAATGGAAGGAATGAAAGTGTAGCCATTAATGTCAACTAGTCAATTGGGTATCAACCAGTTGCTTTTGACTGTATATGTAGAGGATATTGAGAAAATTGTATTAAAGGAATACTACAAGTGTTCAGGTTTTCCTCTAATTTTTGCTTCGATTTTTGCTCCTATGTTTGTGTGGTTCAGATATGTTGATCACGGTTGTTGGAAGATGTTATATTCAGATTTTTGGGTATTGATTCATTATTCAGTGCGAGTTATGTTCACTAGTTGTGAACTGTAGTTCTTTATGTTTCTGGTTAAGGTCTAGGAGGAATTTTGGTTTGGATTTCTCTTTGATGAAGTCTTATGACTTGCAGTTCTAGAGATGAGTTATTTTGATTGTATTAAAGATAATTTTGGTATCTAGAAATTTCATGCTTAATTGTTCTATGCATTTTACACCGGTTTGGTTGACCTTGTGTGGAATACTACTTTCAAAGTTAGTGATTTTTTTTGGATCTATTTTGGTCCTTATGAAGCATGTGTTTGGGTCACCCTCATTCCAGTTCCACCATAGGATGTTTTTGCACTGACCGAATTTGAATTCAATATTGGACGGCCGACTTTGGATATGTTTCAAAGTTGAAGATGGTATAAATACAAGATGAGCTAGTGGTGATGACACACACAAGAGTGAAGAAGAGATATAAGTGAAAAGAAAAAGTGTAGATAGACGCAAGATTGGTACTATTCTGCAAGTGTGTGTGAAGTGAGTGTGGAAGATCAATGCAAAGCCTAAATGTTGAGTTTTCAGATGCAATGAGTAGAAGGTGTACTCTATCATTCATGCATGTTTGTGAGTGGTTGTGGTGGATTTATCTATTGCATTGATATTGTAGTCTCTCTATAACATATCTCTTGTATCTTCATTGTATCTTTGTGGCAGTGAGACCTTCAGGTTGTTAGCCTTGTTGGGTAGTGAGCCCTATTGGACAAGAGTCTTGTTCTGGACAATGAGTCCATGTTCTGGCAGTGAGCCTCTTGTAACTAGTTTTGATATTCTCTACAATGTGAGTTAATCCTCACTGTGTTTTTTCCCTCATTAGGTTTTCCACATAAATCTGGTGTTGTTTGGTTTGTGTGATGGTTTTGAATTTTTGCACTTGCACTTAATGTTTAATCATTTAAGTAGTGTTAAGGATTAGTTCTGGTAATTGGATTAAAGGTTTAATTCTTTGACAACTAATTCATGCCCCTCTCAGTTGTCTTATTCAACAAATTATTTTGAAAAGGATTCCTTTTTTTAAAATGAATTCCTTGATGAAAGAATCCCTTATTGAAATCTATCATTTTAAAAAAATTGTATTCTCTCGAGACTCTTGGATGAAATTTTCTTTGAAAAAGGATCTCGTATGTGAAAGAGTCTAAAAAAATCCCTTTTAAAAAGGAGCAGTTTTTTTAAAATGAAAGAGCCTGAAAACTTTCCTTTGAAAATGAGCTTTCTTTCCAAAAAATTCCTTGATGAAAGGATCTTTCAAAAGGATTCCTCGATGATAAAATAACTTGCAAAAAATGTGGTGTTTGTCAATTGGAGCGTTCCTTTGAATGAATCCCTTGGAGTCTTGAAAGGTTCCTTGCTAAAGGAACCCCCTTTTTGAAATATTTTCTCTTAAATTAATTCTTGGGTGTCTTGCAATGAGTTTCTTTTATCTTATATTCAATATTTCTATGTCTTAGTGTGAGACATTGTATATCCTTGCGCCTAGCTTGGGGGTAGCCCGACTAGGCCCATCTTTTCTATGACTTTCCAACAACACAGTTTGCAACAACTACAGGCTTATCTAATCAGTGTGTGTCTTGTGTCTATTTGATCAAGTAATGTCTTATCATGTCAGCTTGTGTCTTTTCATGTCTTCTTGAATGTGTGTCTATTATGATAAGCTTTATTTCCTAACATATTTTTCTATAGCTTAATATTTTTGTTGTGAGACCATAGCTAGATTTACATGACCAAGAACCTATGGAGCTCCCTATTTCACATCTAGGTATGTTGGATCAAATATTTGCTTCCTCGATGTTATTGGTATGTTCTCTTTAATCTCTTTCTACTTTAGCTCATATCTACACTGACATATAGTCTCGCTAAAGTGGGGGAAACATATAATGGCACAAATTTGCACCCTAGGTGAATTTCTTATTTATTTTACCCTTATTTTAGAAATTATAAGATTGATGATGCAAAGCCCGCTACCATCATCCCACTCCTTGCACGTAGCCTTTTATTTTATAGTAGTGGAGGAATTTTGGTTGGGGATGCATGCACGCTTTGTGAATGTCTGAACACGACACTACCATCTTGACATGATTCCTACCTCTAAAATCTATAGAGGCATTATGTTTCTAGTTGGCCATGAATGTAACATCCTCTATCGACTCTTTACTAACAAAAATCATCCCTTTTTCTCCCTTTTATCTATTCAAATGCATTCTTTCATACTTCTATTCTCTCTATTCACACTCTTGATCTCTCTTACTAATTCTCACTCTCTTTCTATCTTCTTAATCATTCTTGCCTCTTATTGCTACTACAAGCTCTTTTTTTTTTTGCAACACTATCATTTTTGTAGGGTTTACGAAGCTCCATTCTCTTGGAAAAGCACCATCTCTCATCATCTTCTCCTGTTAGCCTTGAGTGCTAGCAGAAGAGAAGGTGTTATTTCTCTTTTTATTTACTTCCATCACTTTTTTTTATAGAGTAGCATCCAAGTTGTCTTTGCACTCTATTTGATAGTGTCTTTTCCATTATGTGTTTATCAATTTTCTATATATTATTGCATTTGGGTTGTCTATGGAGGTGGGAACACAAAATCATGGATTTGATTGTGGTATAACTCATAACATAGCCCAACATTTTTCCTATTTCTATGTGTGTAGGAATGTATTCATCCATTTGAAGCCAAACAAAGAACTAAATCACAAATGGAATGGTATCTTTTCCTACTCTTTCTTTCTCATTTTCATACTATAATAGATTTTCAATATTGTTCTTGTTGTACTTTCTACTTTTTGTATTTTCTCTATTAAATTGTAAAACTATGTTCTTTATGTTGTAAGTAGACCTTGAGTGTCTTTGATTGTTATTCAACTTGTTGCCTATATAGGACACTAGTGTGTCCCTAAGACTCTAGCGTGACACACTGAAGTTCGTTTCACTCACTGTCATCCTTAGATAGAGAGTTCTTTAATTCATAGTATGAGACCCTTGTAGTCTGGTCACCTAATTTCTAAAAACACTTGTCAAACAACTCGAGGTAGTTTAGGGCAGTTCATTCCTTAAGGCTCTCCCATGACTAAGAGCCTTGGGGCTGATGAATCCCCCTACTCTACATTACCTTATGCATCATGTTTCAATTTTTTATAAGATTTTACATTTCCTCATTCTTGCATTCATCATGAAGGTCACAATAGTTCAAAATCCATGATTTCCCTACATATCCTGAATCCATTCATAGTCATTTTTTATATTAATTCATGTTAGAATACTCAATAAGAAAAAAAACTAATTCCCACTCAAAAATTTTCCTCTAAATCATGATTCCATTAATTCCCAACCTTTACATGGATTTATAATTACATACATCCTAGAAGTCACCAATTACAAAGCCATTATTGGAATATATTTTATTATTCCACATACCCTCCAATATTACATGGCTTTATGATTTTGTATGTCATTAAGACTTAATTGGTTGTAACTACATGATTTTCCTATGCATAATGCATCCACTTAAAATAGCTTTATATATTTGCATGTTTACATAGATTATGTGACCTATATTAGTTCCCAATCCCACCTACTTGATTCCATGATTCCTTTTAAAATAGGTTTTTGTAGTATGTTTGCATACAACATGGTACTCATACTATTTTAAAATCCATAATTTCTCTATCAACATAAATTAATTTATAATAGGTTCTTAGACTCATACTACAATTTTTATTTACATCTATTACATGCTTTTTATTAACATTATATCAATTTGATTTTTATAATAATTACTTAATTTATAATATACAATTATATATATTTATAAGTGTGGAGAATAACATTATTAATTTTGTACATATAATATTTTCATGTATCATCCAACACCAATCTCATGATGTTGTCTTTTACTAGTTAGATATTTTATCGACATACATGAGTCATGTGTTTCTCATGGACATTGATGTGAGAAAAAATATGTGAAAAATTGCATACCTCTCACTCTTAAACCATCATTTTCTATCACTTTGTGTACATGTTGTAAATGCAATAATTACTCAATTCAACTTATTTTGTAAACTACCACTCCGAAAAAGTACATACCTCATACTCATAAACCATGATTTTTTATCACTTTCCGTACATGTAAATGCAATAATTACTCAATTCAATGTATTTGGTAAACTACCACTCAATATTTCCTTAATCTTTGCAATCACCATTTATTACATTTTTCTACTTAGAACTACGTTGTGTGGTAGAACCTCATTCTTAGACTACACCACATGACATGACATATATTTTCATTTCTCAAAGCATAAAATTCTTAACCAAGGCAACTTTTTTAGAATATAGTTCTTATAATTTTGATATGTGCACTAAAAGGTTGCAAGTTAGTTAATTAACTAAGGACTTGTATATATGAGTATTTGCAAACTCGTTATTAGAAGAAACTATCAACGAGCACAAAAATGATTAAATATATTGACAAGAATTACTCAATATTCAAATATGATTAAAAAGGCTTTAAACAAGTCTACTTTACTACATCATAATAACATGGTTGGTATGTCTATAAACTTATACTACTTCATAGACACTTCACTTACTATTGGGAAAAGATAACCTCATCACCTATCACCTCAAAGCAAGCTCAACTATACTTCTTAACACAATAAAATTTTAGAAAATAGATTTAAGAACGAAAGAACATACATTTACTGTGACAAAGAGCAAGGTCACAGAATTAAGACATGACTAGATGACACTGTTGCATCTAAGATTATGCTATATTGTGTACTATAATCATTTAGAACAAACTATTATTTATAAGTGGTTCTACACTGTGATCCCACATTAAAGGTGACCTTCACAAAATAAACCATTGTAATTAAACATCTCCCCTTGTAGAGGAGGATTGTCGAACTGATGGAGAACGAAATTATTACATTAAAATATAGATTAAATAGTATATAAAAAACCCAATAGAAAGAATGGGCTTTACCTTGTTCTGCTGATTTGACTTGACGAATTCAAGTCTTGTTGAGCACTTATTCTTTGCTTCATATATTACCTGACTTAACTCCACAAAATATAGGCTGTTTGGTAGAGCATATATAGGCTGTTTAGTGGAGCATACATTTTATGGACTAATCATCAGCTAGCATCTGGGAAGATCAGGAGGTGGAGGCTCCAAACTTGACAAGTAAGTGGGCCCGTTGTTCACCACAAACACCGTATTCAATCCCCATGTTAAATGATCATCAAAGTGACAATGCAAAAACCAAACACCTGCATAAAAAATAATCATAAACAATAAACAATAATTATTTTCCAAAATTCAGCTTCAAGTTAATTATGAGAGGGTTAAAGTTGTGTATTTGTTACCTGGGTTGTCAGCTTTAAATCTAATTGCAGCCCACCCATTCAGAGGCACCCCCACAGTGTTCCGCAGTGGCGCATCAACCAAATTGAAAGTAAGCGGATCTGTTTGATCATTGTAGTTTCCAAAACCTTGTCCCACCACAAAAAAGTCATAACCGTGAAGATGCATTGGATGGTCATCTGCCTGGAAGATATTCGTCCCCTGGTACACCACCTGAATTGTATCATTATAATTGAACACTTTCACTTTTGTGCCAAAAGTTGGGGCCCAGATAGTTTTTGGGATATCGTCTCCAGTATAGTTGAACACAAGTGGGGGATTTGAAGGGAAATCTGTAGTAAAGACGCCTTTGATGCCAAAGTAATAAGCTTGCAAGATGTCGATATTTGGCTGAACAAAAGAGATATTGTTCATGCTGGCAGCTATTCTGGTGTTGTTGGGCCCACTACAATTCATGCCGGGTGGGAGTGGGCATGGAAGTAAATTCAGCCCTACGGTTGTGACAATGCTCTTGTCTATAGTTTGTGGAACTTCCACCGGGTGCTCCAGTGATGCTAGGCTTCGTAGTGCTCGGCTAAATACAGTCACAGTCGCCGTATCATTGTACACTGGAAGCTGCGGGAGGATTGGAGTGGCAGACGACTGAAAGCCCTCGTAGTTTATAATGGCAGTCGTTGTGGTGTTATCAAAGTAGCCTACTGGTTGTGTGGTGTATATGCTGGCGGCTATATAGTATCTGCCTGGTGGTTGATTCGCTGTGAGAAGAACGTCTGTAGTCTGGCCTGGAGTTATAAACATCACATCTGTTGTGTATAGTTTTGTGTAGGAGGCGTCCGCACCGACGACTGTGAGATTGTGTGATGCTATCTTGAAAAATAGGTGGCTATTGAGAGCAGCATTAACAATCCGTAGCAGGTAAGTTTTTCCCTGCTGTACCGACATGTTGAAAGTTCCTGCATGAGAAAATGATGTTACTGTCGATTCCATTTTAAATTGAGATTATTACAGTAATCAATTTAGTGAGTACCTGATGCCGAGCAAGGGTAGAGATCTCCAGGCTGACCATTGATGGTAAAAGCGTCAGATATATTGGGTGCTCCACCTGTTATAATCGCTTGCCTTTCGACCGCTTCAGGATCACTATTCCACCAGTCTCCTATTTAATACATGCAGATTAAGTGAGAATTCCGAAGGAGCACAAAATTTATAAGAAATGATAGAACGTGAATACAAAAGCGTTGAATGTCAGCTCTTCTTTGTACTCTACAAAGTTATTAACGCAGAGAATAAATAACCATCAACGAAAGTGAAAACAACTTTCGATAAGCAAAACATAAACCCAAATGTTTAACCATTCTGCCAAACTTTCATTTTATTATTTTTCAAGTTAAAGATATTATGTTTTGACAATCGATCTTGTTGTTGTCAATAATTTTTGGATTTGATTGTTTTTTAATTTTTCATCAATGTTTTAAATCATAACATGGATGATTAAGACTAAAGAATACAAACTAAAAGAAGAAAAGAAACTAAGAGACTCAAAACAAATGAAATAAAGAACAAAAAACTAGAAAATCAAAAATAAAAAAGGATTCAATATTATAAAAAGAAGAATATGAATGAAGACACTCATAGACCAAAAAAATTCAAGAAGAAAATACAATAGCATAAACCTATAATATAATTATTCTTAAATTTTAATTATAAATAAATTATTTTGAAATTCTTATTTCGAATCACCCTCCATGATTCATCATTAGGATAAGAGAGAGGTAAAGATAAAAATGATTAGTTGCAGACTAGGAAGAGTTAAAAAGAGAGAGGGAGAGAATAGGAAGGAGGACCACAGTTTGAGGAACATGGATGATTAAGAACAAAGAATACAAACTAAAAGAAGAAAAGAAACTAAGAGACTCAAAACAAATGAAATAAAGAACCAAAAACTAGAAAATAAAAAATAAAAAATAAAAAAGGATTCAATATTATAAAAAGAAGAATAAGAATGAAAAAACTCATAGAGCCAAAGAATTCAAGAAGAAAATACAATAACTCACAAACTTATAATATAGTTATTCTTATAATTTAATTATAAATAAATTATTTTGAAATTTCTTATTTTAATATAATTCAAGTTCTTGGATTTTTATTTCTTCTATATTCTATTTTTTTATTATAATATATACTGTTATAAAATAATTTTTCAAATTAATAAATCATTTTTTATTAAATAAATTTGTCAAATTATAATCTCTATAATTATAGAGTATAATTTAATTATTTTTATTTTTTATAAAATTTAATCTAACTATTTTAAATTAGATTTATAATTATCTATCACATTTTATTAATTTTTATTAATACATATAGTACAAAAGTACCAGTTAACAAAGACCTTTTCACTAATATGTGAAGAAATAAAGATTGTAAGAACATTAAAAACAAAATATATTGTTGGTTTTATTTTTCAAACCCACTTCAATCTTTAGAAAGCTTTATGACATAATAGTAATCATCAATATTTTTATTTTTCTGTTTTTTCAATTTATGTTTCATTTACACTCATTTTATTAAAATCGAAGAAATAGTTAGAAACAATTATAACTTTAGCCTACATTACAATTTTTTTGTTAACTAGTGATTATTTATCTTCTATGACTTTTATATGTCTTTTAAAATTCATAGATGAAAGTTATAAATACTAAATAATAATTGTTCTGTATGATTATCAAAAAAAGTCTAAAATAAAAAATATTCATACAATCAAGTAATCTTACAAAAATTAACCAATAAAATTTAAAATAAGATAATGTTATAGGATTCTATAATCAATTATTTACAATGGAAAAATCTTGCTAAGACAATCATACAAAATATTATCACTTTCTCCTCTTTTATAAAAACCATTTCCTATAGTAATTATTAAGAAACTATTATAAAGCCTAAAACTACCCTACTTTTTTTTATTCACTAGTTAGAAGTTCAAAGCTCATAAAAGAAAAAATTCATACAAAATCCATTTGAAAATCATATCTTTAAACACACCAAATCTATATATCATACAACTTAAAATCATTACTCTATCCATCTAATATACTACAAAAATTCCAAATTATTGACTCTATTAATTTACTATAAAAATCCAAATTATTATCTTTATATTTATGTACCATAAAACTCCAAATAATTAGCTCTATATTAATATACTATAAGAAAAGTAGTAAAAAAAAAATATTTTTTTTCTTGTATTTTGTATACTAAATATTGAATCGAACAACATTCAATCTTAACCTATAAAATATATTCATACAATCAAATAAAATTGTAGAAATTAATCAATAAAATTACACATAAGATCATATTTAAGATTCTATAATGAATTATTTATAAGAAAGAATCTCTACTAAAACAACCATACAAATTATTTTCACTTTCCTCTCTTTTATAAGAAATCACAACTTACAACAATTAATAAGATACTACTATATAATGTTTGAAACTACCCTACTTTTTTGTATTCATGAATTAAAAGTTTGAACCTCTTAAAAATAATTTTGAAACTCAATCCATCTATAATAAAACTGAAAATCATCACCTCTAAACATATCCAATTCATATGTTATAGAACTCAAAATCATTACTCTATTCATCTAATATACTATAAATTCCAAATTAGTGGCTTTATATTAATATACTATAAAACTTCAAATTATTAACTCTATATTAATATACTGTAAAACACCAAATAATTAGCTCCATACTAATATAGTATATAACTCCAAAATAACTTATTCTATATTTATAAACTAGAAATTGAACTGAAATTATTTTTTCTTCTAGTTTCTATCCTAAACATTAAATCAAACTGAAGAATAGAAATAGATGAAAAATAAAGCAAATAAAACACAGTCCAATTCCAAACAATTAACTCTATATTTACAGACTATAATCTGCTCACCAAACAGATGAAAAATAGAACAAATAAAACATAGTCTAATTCCAAAAAATTAATTCTATATTTACAGACTATAAACTGATGACCAAAAATATATATTTTTAAAAAAAATTTCCATCCTAAATAATGAATCAAACTGGAGAATAAAAATAGATAAAAAAAACAACAGAAACAAATAAAACACAGTCCAATTTTCTGATCGATGTCCTTAAAAGAGATTTTTTATTCTAAGAAGACTTTTATAAAGTAACATTTTAAGACTTGCTTAAAACAACACAAAGTCATGAATTTATAAGAGTTCCCAGCTCTTGATTTTAACAATTCACCGTCTGACAAATTCATTTCAAAGAAAATTCACCATCAACAATTCATGAAAAATTTATCGCATTAAAAATTTATGATTAATTTTCAGTAGCATGAATGGTGAATTTTCCTTAGATTTGTCATGACTGAATTTTCCCACAATGAATTTACCTCATACCAGATTAATCATTGCCTGAGATTTTTAGGGAGATTTCTAAAACAGAAAACATGCAAACGATGTCTAAATAGAAACTAAAAAATCTGTTTAAAAAATAACAAACAGCAAAAGACGGATCTCCCGCATCAGTTATCCAACACAAACCTGAGTCGATCTAAACCTCTTTCAACTCCTTTAATCATTTACTATGTCCACAGTGTTACTTTATATTATATCCAATTTCTAATCTAACATCTCCATCAAAAGACAGTCGTCGAAACTAAGTAAAGAAATCCATAAAAATATTTACCCAGCACAAGAGGAATCTCGGCATAGGGTTGTGGAAAGGGATAAGGAGTTCCCCTTTTGGGATATATGACTAGTGCTCCGTGAACAGTTGCACGGAGCCATGAAACATGCGCGTGCCACCACAAGGTTCCTTCCTGTGCAGTAATGGTGAATCTGTATGTAAAACGCCCGTGCGGTTGAATGGGACACTGAGTAATATACCCAGTTCCATCAGCCCACGCTGTGCGAAGCTGTCTCACTCCATGCCTAAAAACAATTTGATCATCAGTACCCTATCAAAAACGTAGTTCACATTGTACAACAACTGAGTTTGGTTCAGAAGCTTTAAGAGGGGCACTTTACCAGTGGATGGTGGCATTATACTGGGCTCTGTTATAAGTTTTTACGATAAGAGTGTCGCCATTGCGGACATGCAGAGTTGGACCAGGATACTGTCCATTCACCGTGATTTTGTTATGAGTCTGGCATAGCCTAGTAATAGGCGTCCGTTCAATCTACACATATATAAACAAACAATATTTGAACCAAAATTCTTCAATAGAACTATGATCCGATCCTAAAAAGTTCTGCTTCGTATTCTATAAATGATAGGGCATGATAAACAGTTAAGCATTAAGTTTCAGATCTGAACAATTTAGATTGGAACGTTTATAACATCAAACACGCTTTCAAAAACAAGATCAGATACATCAATTAAAACTTCAATAAGAAGGAATTTTGAAAAGGAAGAAGTGAAATTACAACGAATGTATACTGATGAACGTTTGCCCACGCCAGATTATGGAAAGGGCCAACGAACATAGCGAGCAGCAGTAGAAACCATGGTGAATCCCATTTCGACATTATCACCATATTCACAGAACCAAATCCCCTTTCGTAGAGACCGAGTCTGAAGCATAACAGGTAAGCACTCTTCAATACTCAGCCCCTGAGCTCTCTATATAAACTACTTTAATGGCAGTTTTCGGAAGAATGCCGTAATCGCTTGCTTGTGCGACTCGTTATTGTGCTACAGGGAACATGAAGACAAAAGTTGAAGCACATGTGGCTAACTTTTTACGATTCTATTGATGTTATTGAATTGCAGTATGCTGAGCATTCAGATACTACAAAACATTTTGTAGGTAAATGGTTGCCTGAACGTTTCTTCCTCCTACTAAAGTGTTTTTGTTTTGTACGTGAATTATTTAATAGAATTCTACTTTCTAGTGGTTCGAAGGTCACACCATACGATTTTCTTTACGCAGTGGGCCCAAAATATTTTCTACTTAGGGTTAATGAATCAAATCAATTTATGGTGTCACGTCGTTGAATTTAGAGAAGTTTAGCTAGACGTTGCACTACCTTCTTCTTTTGAATGATTCTTAAGAGATTTTTTTTTAACCTTTTATTAAAATTAGTTGAATAATTTACTTTGAATGATATATAAGACGTTTTTAAATTTGACGAATATGGTTTTATATAATATTTTTATAGAATATTGTTTATCATGTTATATTTTTCAAAATTCAGTTCAATCATTTCTTTTCAATGATTCGTCATATATATTTTTAATTTGATGAATAAATATTATTTATTATATTATATTTTAAAAATATCATTGAAATAGTTTCTTTTGAATGATTCAATGATGTTTTTTATATTTAAAAAATATCGTTGAAATAGTTTTTTTTCAATAATTCGAAGATGATTTTTTTTTAATATTTGATAAGTGTGTGTTTTACATATTATTTTTATAAAACATTATTTATTATATTATATTACTTTAAATAGATAAAATAATTTCTTTTTTAAATGATTCATAAGACTTTTTTTTGATACTTTTGTACTAAGTATAGTTTAAAGATCATTGCATGTTGGTTACATGTTTATGCTGATTACATGTCCCTGTTGATTATAGATATCGTCCATTGAGGGTTGTGCTCACAGCTTGTTCAATAGGAGCTTACATTTTCCTAAATACGTTTACTTCCTGGCTACATTTTGCATTGTGATTTCAATGTTCTCATTATATAATTCTGAACATATGCATGGTTCAACAATAGGATTAAAAACCATGTTGCGATCTGATATTGTTTACATCACCCCCTTGACCATCTTCCTCTTCTTGCAGTGGCTCATTTGATAACGCTTCTTCAGCAGAAGTGGCTACCAACTCATCCTCCTGTGGACAGTCATGTGCGAGTGCATCTTGGACCATCTAATGTCTCTCCTCTTGGTGGAATGGATTCTCGAGCTCTAATTTGGTTGGTCACTTCATTGACCTCCCTCTAGAGTTCATCTAGGGTACTACGAAACAATTCAGCTTCATCACTGTTTAGGTGGTGTCGCTGGCCACACCTCACCTCCTCCTTGTTGATGGCCACCGTCCCTTCTCTTATAAGGCACAATTTTTTTTTCCAAAGATATCTCAATTTGCATCGAAAAATGCATAGCAAGATTAAGGAATGTGAGTTTTTTTATGAAATTCAATAAGCTCCCTCTTTGTTCCCTTGAATTTGTTATCATTTCTCACTTTCTAGATGTGCCGCATTATTTTGTTAGTTAGCCAGTACCAAAATAGTTTACAACCTTTATCAATATTTAAGTAAATAAATAACACTTTTTTCCCATTGAATTTTACCATTTCCATTCCAAGTATTTAAATTATGAAAAAATAACCTCCAAATATCTTTGGCATAAAAGATGAACAATAGGGAAAATGGGAAGATGAAACGGGGTACCTATTCCTCCTATTTTACCTAAGTCATTTGAATATGTCCTAAGAACCCTAATAGGATTGAGTATCAACCTCTCAAGGTGAGTTAATACACAATTAGGAGGACTTAGGATGGGGTGTTCTTTCAAATTAAGGGGATCACCACCAAGAAAATGCTTGGAAAAGACAATGTTTGAAAATATACTATGATATGCAAAACACTTAAAATGAGCTAAATGAAGCTTACAAATACAAAAAGTGAACAACTCCAAGTTAGGGTATGTGTACCTAGAAAACCTGGAGATGTAAATGGGATTCTAGAAATGCAAATAGACTACCAAAATATGCCTTGGAGGACTAAGACGCCTTTGCTCTCATCTTAGTCCTGGTGCTATTTTTGGGGGAAAACACAAAATCTTCGAATGACAAAACAAAATCCAAAAAAATCTCTAAAAGATTCCACTTGGAGGACTAAGATGCCTTTTCTCCCATCTTAGTCCCAATTTGAATGTCTGAAAAGTGTGAATGTGGTCCTGAACTCCCAAATCTACAATTGCTTCCTCTCAGATCTTAGGTTCTGAAACAACCAGATCTGACTGTGAGCATGAAAATCTGCAAATTAGCTATAAAATCCAACACTCGTTAGCATGGTGAGTTCAAGACTAAAAAATAAACAAATGCTCCTATGAAATGATACATTATACCTCATAAACAAAGTAACAAAACAAAACTAAGTGAAAGCATAAAAGAAGCACAATGCATACCTATTCCAAGTGGATTGGTGCACCTTTGACATGTAAAGGAGCCCTTTCCCAATCCTTGCTAAGCCTTGAGATGATGATAGACAAAGAGATGCAAGATGAACTCAAGTTGCCTATAGTGAGAATGCTCAAGTTGTAGATACAAATGAAGGAGAAAACCCCTTGAATTTATAGGTGAGGTTGAGAGAAGAAGAGGAAAATTTGAGGAATGTGGGACTAATCCTCAACCAATAGATTCATGCCACTTGTCAAAATTTGAGAGGAGAAAGTTTGAGCACATTTTGGTCTTTGTGCAAGATAAATGCAATTAGGTGAGTTTTCATTTTTTTTAAATGTCATTAAATGCATATGGTTGAGAGATTTGGGGGGAAATTTGTTTGGACAAAAAAGTAAAACAAATGGAGTTAATGAGGGCATATTCCTTCGGAATATGCTTTGTGAGGAAAAATAGAGTTTTAATAAATCAAAATGAATGATTTATTGTGGAAGTGGGAAAAGCTAGAGGATAGGACATGGGTTAGGCTTAGCATTAATCAGGGATTTGATTAATTAAGCTGATGATTTAGCTGATATGTCGTAATTTGATTTATATTTTTAGATTTGTTTTAAACCAAATGAGAAGAAAATGAATATTTAGAGTTTTAATTAAACATTTGGGTTTATTTAATTAAATGAAAAAACTTAGGTGATTAATTAAATAATTTGATTTAATTAATTAAGGAGAAAATGATCAATGATGTTAATTTTGCATGTCTACAGTTTACCCCTCTTTGAAGCAATGTACTTGTTGGATTGGTTCAAAGGATGATATCACTGACATCAAAATTATTATTATTATTATTTTTCTCGGATGCCATAGCGGAAATAAGTACGTTAGTACATTGCCCTCTCAAGAGATTGAGCAAAAGATTCGCTTTGAGGTTGATCTCGTAACAAAGAGGTTCAAAATGGATGTATGGATAGCTATGACTAACTAATCTATATGATAATGATGATGTAACTGAGATGTTTGGAAGATGCTTAGAATAAAAAATCTATATTATTTTAAACATCTTATATGATTATGCAATGTACGTGAGATGGATGAGATGGATGATGTTGTCCTATGATGATATGACATGATTATGCAAGATGAAAGTGTGGATGCAGGATGGATGCATTGTTAGCGTGAAAGAGGATAGAAGAATGAGAGGGATCAACCCTTAAATCCAAGAAGATGCAAAAGTCCAACAAGTCCATTAGTCATCAAGACTTTATTGGATATGATGATGAATGATGATGATGTATTGCTTATCTAAGGATGTGAAAAATAAAGAGTATACCCTTCTTTATGTTTGATAACACACATAGGTGCGATGCATCAAGGTATTAAGAAGCAGGATGGCATTGTGCCTAGTGTGATGAACTTTGACTCATCAAACAAATAGGAGTACTCTTGTTCACTCTTGAAAAATGAAACCTTATTCAGAATGTAGTTCAGATATTATAAACATCTCAAACCAAAACATAAAAAGGAAAGCCTTCTTATGTGGTCAACAAGACATCTAAAACATCCTCCCTACAAAAAAAACAAAGCACGCATGACGAAGTTATCTTACAAGAATATCCAACAAGCATAGGAGATAACAAGATAATGATCACTTCCCCATTCCTTTCTCTCTAAATCTTTCTGTTTAGACATCACCGAAAGGTCCTTGGAATGAGCGCAAAATAAGATAAGTCTAAAAAGACCAAGATAAAGTACAAAAACAAGATAATATTCTTCGTACCGCTAGCCAAAGACTAAACTACGGTGATACCTGATGTTGATGTACATCGTAGGAAGGTCGCATTCCTAGGAAATGTTGTGATCAGGGTTTTGATGAGATTGATTAGATGATAAGCTATTAATACTCTTAGCTAATCAACTTATCACTAATCTAAACTTGAGACTTCTGATGATTAAGGTGTTCACTTTGGAACCTGCTAGACTTGCTTCTGATTGATTCACCAAAGGATGAAGAAGACAATTGATTCTATTATGAATGGTGATTATTGCGGGTGAAAGAGAGATGAGATGGGTGCACCATTTTGGGTTTTTTCAAATATTTGGATTTTTTTTTTATGTTTTTGGTATTTTCAAAATTTATGATGAAGAGACAAAATTAAAGACCTATTGTAGGGGTATGGAGATTTGATCCGTAGATTATCCTTTCCTACGTTATATATGTAGAGACCACGTAGTTTGACTGACGACATACTTGACTCGATGATAAGATAGATGGGAAAACAGATTGCCATTGCGACAAACGCCTAAAGGACTGACCTAGGGTGTGAAATAGATGGACAAATAGATCTCCATTGCGATAGATGCCTAAAGGACTAACCTAAAATATCTCGGGGGATGATCAAAGATCAACCTCGCCTATGTTCAAACTCAGAGATGACGTAGTTCGACTGACATGCTTTTGAATTTTTCTGACGTTTTGAGATGTTTTAAGATTTTGATATGATTTGGATGTTTTTTGATTTTTTGATGTTTTTGGATTTTGATACGATTTGGATGGTTTTGGATTTTTTATTTTTTGATGTTTTTTTATTTTTGATTTTTTGATGTTTTTGGATTTTGATTTTTAGGAAGATCGTCAGAATATACACGAATCTAATCTGATGCAGGTATAGGAACATGCCCCCAACATGATGAAATAGACTACTTCGATATAGGAAGCACAAACTAACCTTAGGAATATGCCAAGTAGTACTATGGTGGAACATGATACGAGCACAAGATCAAGCTATGGTACAGATGCGAACAAATGGTGGAAGGATAAATGGAATGTAATGGATAAGTGATTGCGCAGAATAGGTCATGAAGATCCAGATGGATGGAGAGTGCTTTATTTATGCTTGGTGCCTATTTTCTAGGTTTTCACCAAGGTACTTGTCCAAAGCACGACCGAAGTGGTTTTCACTAGAGGACATTTTTTTTCTTTACTGTTTTCAGTCATTTTTTTTATTTTTATGTTTTTTGATATTTTTCTTGTCACCAACACACCTGTTTGCTAGGTTTTCATCAGGGTGACCATTTTTTCAGGACATTTTTTTGTATTTTTTGGTTTTATACCTTGCAAGATTTTAGGCATAAATTTTTTTAAGATGAGAGTTGTTTATGGGCTCCTCTGGAGGCTCAACTTCTAGTGTTGATAGTTGATATTCCCTTGATTTATAGCTTTCTGTGATGACGAAAGATCCCAACTAGTTGGGCTCAAATTTTCCTTTGCTATCTGGGTTTGGCATGTTCTTTCTATTTTCTTTTAGCACAAGTTTTCCGAATTGGAAGGTACATCTCCTGATGTTCTTGTTGTAAATGTGCTTTAGGCAGTTTTGATAGACCTGTAGATGGTTAAGGGAATCCATGCACATTTTCCTTTGCTATCTGGGTTTGGCATGTTCTTTCTATTTTCTTTTAGCACAAGTTCGCCGAATTGGAAGGTACATCTCCTGATGTTCTTGTTGTAAATGTGCTTTAGGCGGTTTTGATAGACCTGTAGATGGTTAAGGGCATCCATGCACTGTTCATCTAATAACTCTAGTTCATTTAACCTTGAAACTTGATATTCCTCGTCTGTAATGAGGTTTTGCAGTGATATCCTTAATGATGGGAGTTTGATCTTGATTGGGAGGATGGCTTTTCATCCGTAGAGCAGGGAGAATGGGGTGGCACCTATTGGTGTACAGATGCTAGTGTGGTAGGCCCATAAGGTTGGATTTAGCTATAGATGCCAATCATGACCAGAGTCATTGATTGTTTTCTTAAGGATTTTCAAGATAGTTTTATTAGTAGCTTCTACTTAGCCATTCCCTTGCGGATAATACAGAGTGGAAAATTGATGTTGGATATTGAATTTGTGGCAAAGGCCACGCACATCCTGATTCTCGAAATGTGTCCCATTATCAGAGATAATGGATTAGGGGACATCGTATCAAAAAATGAGATAGTTCAAGATGAACTTGGATATCTTCTTTCCCATTATGTAGGTCATGGGAATTTCTTCAACCCACTTTGTAAAGTACTTCATGGCAGTGATGATGAAATTGTGGCCATTGGATGAGATGGGTGTGATTTTTCTGATGAGATCGAGCCCCCACTATGAAAAGGGAAAAGGTGTAACAATAGGATGAAGCTCCTTAGCTGGTGCATGAATAAGGTCTCCATGCTACTAGCACTATAAATACTTTCTGAAAAAGTCATGTGCCTCTCTTTCCATTGTTGGCCAGTAGTACCTAGTCCTTAGTAGCTTCTTAGCCAAGGGCATACCACTTGAGTGTGAGCCACAAATTCCATTATGTACCTCAGTCAGAGCAGTTAGAGCTTCCTTAGGATTTAATCAATGCAACAAGGTTCCTTCAGTACTCCTATGATAAAGGGTTTATCCTAGGATGACAAAGTGAGTGGAATTTTTGATGAAGGCTCATTTAAGGTTTGGGGTTATATCGATGAGAAAGACTCCTATTTTCAGGTAGGTATAGATGTTGTGATACTAGGGATCACCAGGACCAATGATTTTGCGCATGAATTTAGACTCTGGTACCTCGAATACCGGTATGAGAAGCTGCTCTACCAAAAATTCATGTTTTGGGACATTGCGAGGGATATCCAATAAGGTTCGAATTGTTTCCATGGCGTTAGCTGCTCTATTGTTAGTCGTTGGTATTTTCTCAAAGGTGATATCAATGAATGATTCTTTGAGGCTCTCTACTAACTTCTTTTATGGTGTCATCTTATCATCCTTAGTTTGGTACTCGCCATTGACTTGGTTGATGATAAGTTGTGAATCCCCAAAAACCTTTAGTGCCAAGACTAGCCATTGTGCTGTGATCTTAAAACCTATGGTTAAAGCCTCGTACTTTGCAATGTTGTTAGTGTAGGGGAATGCCAATTTGTAGGATCTAGGTATACAATCCCCCTGTGGGGTGATGAAGAAAACACCGGATCTTAATCCATGTTGTGTGTATGAGCAGTCGAAGTAGATTTTCCAGTGATCGTCTATGCTGAGATTAAAGATGGATTCATTTGGAAACTTTGATATGAGTGGATTCTCTGAATATATTGGAGCTTCTGTCAGTTGGTCTACAATTGTCTGCCTCTTGATAGCCTTGTGCTCTACATATTCAATATAATAACCCATTTTTTTGTCTGTCCTTCGAGAGTGGCCTTAGAGAGAAAGTATTTTAGTGGATCTATCTTTGCAATCAACTTGATTTGATGAGCCAACATGTAGTGCCTAAACATTTGGGCCGCAAACACAACTACCAGACAAGATTTTTCTATTGGTGTGTAGTTGAGCTCATGCCCTAGGATTGTCCCGCTGATGTATTATATCGCTCTCTCTCTTCCATTTTCATTATGTTGAGCTAACAAAGCACTGATAGCTACCATGGTTGTTGAAATATATAGAATCAATGGTTTTCCTAGAGTTGGTGGCATTAACACTAGTGGTGTGAGTAGATATTTCTTTGATTTTAATAAATGCCTAATCACACTTGTTGTCCCACTTGTATGCTACTCCCTTATGGAGTAGATGAGAGTATGGGATTTGTTTATCCACCAGCTACATTATGAATCTCTGTATTTATTGGGGTATACCTTGTAGTCCTCTGAGTTGTTTTAGTGTCCTAGGTGCTTCCATGTCTAGGATTGCCTTGACCTTGGCGGGATCCACTTCTAGTCCTCTCATTGATACTATATATCCCAGAAGTTTTCCTGATTACACCCCAAAGACATATTTCTTGGAGTTGAGTCTAACCTTGTATTTCTCCAATCTGTCAAAGATGGCACTTAGAGCTACTATGTGATCATGTCATGAATAATTAGTGTCATGGCCCTTTGATATGTCACTCACGCATTCTTTAGACCAAATGGCATCATGTTCTAGTAGTAGATGCCCCATGGACATGTAAACGTTGTCTTATGTTGGTCTTCCTTTTCTATCATAATGTGGTTGTACCCTAAGAAGTCATCCATCAGTGATAGCATCTCACATTCGGTCGTCATGTCCACTATCATATCAATGTTGGGTAGTGGAAAGTCATCCTTAGGACATGCCTTGTTTAGGTCTCTAAAATTGGTGCAGATATGGATGCTCCCATTTGGTTTTGAAACTAGCACAAGATTTGACACCCATTCTGGATAATCAATTGGGTGTATAAAACCAAAATCTAGGAATTTTTGTAATTCCACCTTGATTAGCAAGGCTATCTAAGGGTGCATCTTTCTTAATTTTTTTCTTACTGGCTTTGCCCCTGGGTAGACAACTAAGTGATGAACCATGACTTCTGGATCGAGACCCGACATGTTGGCATAGGTCCATGAAAATTTCACCTTTCTTTCTCTTAAGGAATTCCACCAATAGTTCTTGTTCTTCTGTCAGAAGTGATTCAACATAGAAGGTGATGTGTGGCGTTCGTTCTATTCCTAGATTCACGGGATTGCACTGTTTTGATAAGATTGCTAATTTCTCTTCATGAAGTGCAATAGGGGGGAGATTGAATCCTTCATCCTTCGGTGCCTCGAAGAGGTTTTCACCATTGGATGCGTCCTTTATTTTTACTATTCTATGGTTAGAGAGTGCCATAGTGTGGTTTTCACTCAATAACCCTGAGCTTATTCTCATTATTTTACTCTTGCGACTGAAGGACTCAATTGTCTTGCCATAATAAGCTTGTTTGTCCAGTGTGATGTCAAACCTAGCTTTGTGATCTCTGCATGGTACTGTATCCCTTAGTCCCATCAATTCTGAGAGATCCTCATCATTTTTGAATGTGTCTAGAACTGGTGGTCCTCATTGGTCATAGTCGATGAGTTGGGGGTAAACTAGGTTTATTTTGTGAGTTTGGAGGTCTGACTCAATGGGTGAGCTACTAATCATGAGTAAAGAGGAGTCTTCAAAAAGTGTGGGTAGGCTAGTTATGGTATCCTCATCATCACTACTACTACAGACGTCAGTTATGTTGAAGGTGAAATTATCTAGGGGCAGACCTGTGGATATAGGTATTTGAAGAGCAACTGCTAATAACTAAGGGGAGACCTGACTTGTCTACTAGGGGTACCTCTGCTACATATGGTTATACTCAGAGGGGTACATACAAGGACAAGATTTCTCATTCATCTTTCTACAATGATGGGCTCTAGTCGTCCATCGATGTTCCTTCCAAGGATTTCATTTTTGTTGTAGCCCATACCAAGCATCATTTGCAGTCCTCTGCTAGCTTCATCCATGGGTAGGGTGTGTGTGTGCCTTTCATCTTGGTATAGTGAGCTTGCAATGTCTCTTTCATCCACATTTTCCCGACTGAGATCCCCCCAACAGTGGAATCTAGAAGGGTCTACCCTAAAAGTGTGGATAGGTGTTTCAATTGGTTGGGGTTACCCATGTGAGCTAGGAGCTTGTGGTAACTCTCCTACAACAAATTTTTTTTTCTTCATTCTATAATTTCCACACCCATTGTCCTTGATGATGAGCTTGATGTCAAATATGTTGGGGATGGAAGGTGTCTCTGTTGTAGAAGTGGAGATGAGATTAGATGGGTCTATGTATGAAGTGCATGGACCTTCATCATGTTTTGGCACTTGGGGAATTTAGTAAAACTCGGCTTCCATTTTTTTGTAATCAATGAACGGCTCAGGATCACCATGTATTGTGACCTCATTTTGATATAAAAAATTTACACATTGGTGAAAAGTTGAGGCAACCACCTTCATCCCATGGGCATCCCAGGAGGATGTTGTAGGGAAACTCAAGGTCGAGGACCTAACATGTTGTTTCTATAGTTCTTGGCCCCACTTGGATTGGGATCTTGATAGTTCCTTAAGACACTCTTTCCTGGTCATCATATGCTCTAATAGTAATGCCTTTGTTTTTGTCGACGGAGTCTTCTAAAATTCCCAATTTCTTTATGAGTTTAAGAAAAAGAATATTGAGGCCCACTCCTCCATCCACCAAGACCCTTTTGACCTTTTCTTGTGAACCAATAATTGAAGGTGAAGTACACGATTATGAGATGGCTAGGCAAGGAAATCTTGATCAAAAAACGTGAGAAGATTTGGGGTGACGATATTACCAACCATAGCTTGGAATTTTTTGTATCAAGACTCCTGGAGACAGTGGATGTAGCTAATGCTTCATCAAGTATTTTCCTATGGGTGGCATAAATTTTAAATAACTCCATGATGGAGATCTAAGCGGGGATTCTTTTTAGCTGGTCAATGACGTTAGAATCATAGGGAATGGCCTTCATATTTGAGATGGGGGACTTAGATGGATGTGATGCCCTTGCAATAGTAACCTTGCTGCCATGCGTGGTGACTCCACAATCAACATTGGCTACTTTGATTCTAATGACAGTGACCATTTCATCTATGCATGTGATGATGTCTTCGTATATAAGGTTTGCACTGGCATACTTTTGTTTTCCTTTATTTCTCCTTTGGTTATTTCCCTAATTGTGATTAGGGATTGATTCGTGTATATTTTGAGATCTTGATTTCCAATGGGTTGTTCTATATTTATGATTTTGTCATCAATGAGATCTTGGATGATGTTCTTAAACTTCATGCGGTTGGCGGTCATGTGTCCCTTGAGTTTACGATAATCACACAAGAGATTTTTGTTGTACCAAGGTGGCTTCACCTAGGGTTCACTATAATTATCATGGGTGGGGACCTTGACGATGTTCTCATTGACTATATTTTTTATGATGGATTCAATTGACTTCCCGAGGGATGTGAATTTCCATTTGGGGGAAACTTCTTTCATGGAGGTGGTCCTCCTTGATTACTAAGATTACTGATCTGATTTTGGGGCGGTGGCTAGTTAACCACATTTTTTTGTGTGTTATTTTGGTTATTATTCTACGGTTGATCATGATGCATTTGATTAGTTTCCTTGGGAGTGTTAATGACAATGTTGGCATCCACTACTCCATCATTGGTGACATTTAGATTTTTTGCCCACGTGCGAGGTTTTTCGTTGTATCTAGTGGATGGGTTATTGTCCTGATGTTTAGGATAAGTAGGTGTGCTTCCTTGTACAACAAGTGCTCATTCAATATTGAGCACCTTGGAGATCAGTTGATCGTACGTAGTGATGCATTGCATCTTCAAATAGAATGCCAAGGTTTTCTCTGTATTGGCAATGATTGTATAGACTTGTTGTTCTTTTGGAATGACCCACTTTATTCTATTGGCCTTGGCTTGCCATCATTGGAGAAAGGAGGTGAATGATTCCCCCTTACCCTGTTTGAGTGTTGAAAGTTATTCCAAACTAACATCCATAGAAATGTTGAATGCGTAATTTTGGAAGAATACACCTTTAATTTCTTGAAATGTTCTAATGCCTGTAGGCAAACAAGAAACCCATTCCATAGTGTCACCAGCCAAGCTTCAAGGGAATAACCACATTAGATATGTGTCATTGTAGGTGACTTCTATGCAATGTACCTAAAACTCCATGATGTGATTTTCAGGGTTTCCCATCCCATGATACTTATCAAATTTGGGGATTTTGAATCCCTTCGAGAATGGTACCATTTCCAAGCTTTTGTCAAATAGATAGGGGCACAAGTTACTTGGTGTCTTGATTATCTTTCCTGATTGAATATCTAGCACTTGCTGCGAGAGAAATTTCATCTGTGTCATCATGTCACCTTACGGATCAGGAGGTGGGATAAATATGTTTGGGGTGTGGGATTGATGGGTGGGATGTTGGTGTGGTTTTGTTGCAATATTTACTGAGCAAGTTATGCATGCGCTTGTTGTTGAGCCAACAATGCTTGTTGTTCATCCTACTACTGCTGCGCCAACAACGCTTGTTGTTGGTCGTGTTGTTGTTGCACCAAAAATGCTTGTTTTTGGTCATATTGTTGTTGCACCAACAAAACTTGTTGTTGGTCATTTTGCTATTGTAATTGATAGTCTTGCAAGGCTTGTTGGTATGCTTCTTTTTGTGCTTGCGCTTGCACCTGCTGATCTTAAAATTGAGCTCGTGCCTGAGCATGTTCTTGTTGGATTGCCTATGCAATCTGAGTGACATGTGCGGCTTGTGCAGCTTTTTGTTGTTGCAATAAGACTTGGGCTAGTGTAGCCTATTGTGCCTATTTTGCAGCTAATTGCACCTACGCTTGTTGAGTAGCAAGTTGTACAACTTGCTAATTTGGAATGCTTTTTATTGGGCATACTGTCGAGAAGCTTACAACGTCATGGTAAATGAATTGGTTGTGTTGTGCCTTGGTATTAATGGTGGTGGGTTGGGAAGAACACTGACCATTGTGATGAGTGGAACGATCATGTTAATGATCGAGGAATGATCTACATAAGGTGTGATTGAGGTTCTTGGTCCTTGAGAAACCATGCTTTCAAGAATGGTGGATGTATTGATCACTGTGGTTGTTTGGATGGTTTTCTTTGTTGTTGTGATACAGATGGCACAACTGGTGGATTTGATAAGGTGTTCTGACTTGAATGGTTGATGGCGGGAAGAGGAGAAAGACCTAACCCGAGGGATGATATAAATGTGAGGAGTAGGGGTGGAAGTGGTTGAAAGACAGGTGGTGCAATCCCTAGAAGTGATGATGATGGATCCAAGATTCCCCCTAATTCAAAAAATTCACCTTCTCCTTGTGAGATAAGGAGAGAGGTTTGCATGTCTAGAGGATAATCTGGTGTTGCATGAAATGTGAGAAGGACGTAAGGGTGTAACAAATTTACCAAGATGGATTGATCCAATGTGGCACTCACATTCAACCCTCGATTGTTCACAAGGTGATGTTTTTGGAGCTTGCGAAGCATGGTGCTTCCCTTGTTAACATTTGACGGGGTTGAAGCGATAGATGATATGATTTGGGGGATGTCCTGAGTGATGTTTTGAAGTGGAAGTGTGGATGCGGGTGAGGGTATGATACCAAGATACCTCTCCACAATAGTGCTTACGTCGAAGTCAGAGGGGAGTTTAGCCCCTTATTTTATAACTTTAACATGTATTGAGATGGGTACAACCTCAACATGGCATTGATAATTTGGTAGTTCTCAGGGTTTGCACCATTTGTAGAAGTTTTGATTATGTCATCCCATTGTCAGTGATGTCCTCTATATAACCTTCCTCTTGAGAATTTTGAGGTACTTGAGCAGGATTGATTGGGAGGTCAATAGTTATCGTCAAGTCGAATGTAGTTTCGATTTGACTTGGATCACATGAAATGGATGTTTCTTTGTTTTGATCCATGTTCTTCTTGTGTTGAGATTGATTTTGAACCATAAAATAGAGATAAATTTTCAAGAATGTAAGAGATGAACTTCTAATCCCTTAGATTGTTCTAAACCTTTGGTTATAAGAAGTGAAGAACTAGGATAATTCAAGGACCAAAATTATGATGGGGATGAGATAAACAAAAGATGGATTGTACAGATGAATGGAACTCTTGAGGAACCTTGAGGGAGATGCTAAACTTTAGGATTTTGATTGACTGATTTTGATTGAGGATAGTTTGACTAAGTGTGTTAAGTCAAACAAAAGTGATAATGCACTTGTAAACTCTAGGAAGTTGTGGTATCCTAGAGTAAAATTGTACAAAAGAGGATGGTTTGACTAAGTGTGTAAAGTCAAACAAGGTCATATTGGATTTGATAATTTGGCTAAGTGTGTTAAGCCAAAGAAAAATGATAATGAACTTGTAAACCCTAGGAAGTTGTGTTATCCTAGAGTAAACTCATGCACAAGATGATAGTTTAACTAAGTGTGTTAAGTCACACAAAGTGAATTTATTTTGCCTAGAATTTCAACATAAATGATGTTTTCAAAGTTTCTAGGAGTTGTTGATGAGATGATTTTTCACTGATTTTGATAGTTGAGAGGTGGATGAGAGTGATTTATTTTGGTCCTAGACTTTACCTCGATAAAACTCCTTCTTACAAGACCTCGATTTTGAAGAACATGCTTGAATTCCTATGTGAGAAAAGAAAACCTTTCAAAAAGCTCAGGATTTTGTTGATAATAGAACTCATACAAGTTAGAGTTGTTTCTTGAAGCTTTCATGTAAAAGTTGTAAACCAATCTTTCTCTAAATTTGAGAATTCTTTCAAGACACTCTTCACGAGCTTTTGGACTAAGAATTTTGAACTTGGGTTTCCAGATTTTGATCTTGTGGGAAATCATTTGAGAGAACACATGTGTGGGATTGATTGTCTTTATCTTTTCTTAATGAATTCTTTTTACCACAAATAGTTATTTGAATAAAGTTTCAAACTAAATGTCTATTTATCAATTCCTTTTCATTCCACAAGGTCCATTATGTGAAAATCAAGGTGTTAAGAGCATATTTCCCTAAGTTGACTTTAGTGAAAACAAATGATGATTAAACCAAAGTACTTAGAAACCTCTAAGGATAGAATCCCTAGGGCAAGCAAGAGCTCTTATATTTGTCAAATGATATTTGTTTCCTCCAAAGGGTTTGAAATTGTAAAGTTCTCTATGAATTTTTGTTTTCCAATGTTTTAGATCCAAGCAAAGTGTTTTGATTTCAATAACATGCACAACCCTAGGCTGAAAAGACAATATTTGTTGGGTTCCCACTTGGATAAATCTAGCTGCACATATTCAGTGTGGATGATTAGATGCTTGACCACACATGCTCCCCCTTATAGTGCACTCACTTCTTGGGTCAGCCAAGCATTAGTACCCATGAATCTGTCATGGCATACTTTTCATCTCTACAACATAATTGCATGTATACGTGGGGCAGCTTCAAAGGACATGACCTTTTGCACCAACAAATAGATAAGATTTTGGCCATTGCTAAACAAGAGATTTTTATTTGTACTTTCCATTCATGGAGATTGACCCATGTGGTGAGATACCATTGCTTCCCTTCTTATCAGAGCCAACTACGTGATATTGGCCTTTGTTCCAGTACCCACTTTTATATCCCAACTGAAAATATACTTGGCTTAAGTGTGTTACCGGTTGGATTGTTCCCTTGGGTGACTAATTTTTCCCACAAGATAGGCCCTCTAAGATAAACAAAAGTGAGAAAAAATATTCATATTTTGATCAACCTTCATTTAGAAACAAAGGGAGAACACATGCAATAGGATTACTCACACTCGCAGGATGTTTTATCCAGTTTTAAGTTACCCAAACTAAAATGTGGAGGCAATCTTCAATGCAACTTATTGTCATAAAAAAGACTTGATTCTCAAGGTCGTCATGAAGTGTGAGAGAAGTACATATGCCTTTTTAAATGAGATTACTTTGTGAAAAGGATTACAAGACATAAAAGCACATGTTTATATTAATTCCACAAAGCAATGATTTGATTCATTTTAAAACACCAAAATGAGATATGAAAGCTACCTTGTTCAATATTTAGAACCCAAATTAAAATTTAGTAGGTTTCTAATGTTCAGTTTTAATCCAACTTTGAAAAGATCAAATCAGTGATTGATTTTAAACCCAAATTGAAAAGTGAGTAGGCTTAAAACAAAAAATGAAAGTAGGAATCAGATGCTCTAGATTATAACAACAAGCATTAAAAATGCTCTTTTTTCAAGTCTTCATTCCAATGTTCAGTTTTCTAACTCCACTCCACTTACCTTTGTTCAATTTCGATGCTCAACTTCCAACACCAACCTATAAACATCACAAATTAAAATTATTAGAGATGAGATTTATGATAATATTTAGCATAATGAATACAAAGTGAATGCATTCAAAGAAAACTTTTAATGCAAGTGTTCCTCTTCCCTGAAAATTTCTAAAAAATACTAAATCTTGCATTGATAAGCTCCTAAATGCACAATAAAGATTTATTGATGACACTATGCTAAATAAAAATAAAATTTGGTCACTAATCACTATACTCTCCAAACATATTCATTTTCCATTATTTGATTTGACTGAATAATAGATGATTAAAAAAGTCATTTTCTTCTCCACTTTTGGTTAAATCTCATAAAACTTAGTCATCATTTTATTTTTTTCACTAATACGATTAGACTCCAAATAAATTTGTAATACCTTCCCAAATAGATTATTACTAAGACCTTGAACAAAAAGACCTTGATTTGCTAAATAGAGGGTAGAGCTTAAAACCAAACCAAATGATCACATATCTTGTTCAAGCTTTAAGCCATCATTTTCCAAAATAGAAAAGAATAAATGATGAGTCAAATAAGTATTCATCAATACAGTAATGAATATTCAAACTATAATTATTGACTATTGTCTAGGAGGTATAGTAGGTATGTCAACTTGTATTAATTTTTATTTATTTTTTTAAAATCATTTGGGCGCCATTGTCTTTCACCTATCCTGCTCCCTACAAACACAAAAGAAATACTTTGTGCAACATCGTTATAGATTCAATCAAAAAATTATAATAGATTCAATCCAGATAGATAACATTTATTATAATGTATGAGATGTTGATTCTATAATTTCACAAGCGCTTTCTCAGATAAGAGATGTCTTCAAGCATTGGTTCATTAAACAAAGTCAATGTTTACTTGAAGAAGATATAGAAAGCAAAGCTTCTTCAGCCATTCGGATGCATGCTTGCAATTGATGAAAAGACTTGGGCACTGATTTCTTACAGTGAAAATTCCCCAAAAATTCTTACAGCGTCACTTCATGTTGTTCCTAGTGTTGAGAAGTAGGCGATTGTAGGAATTGGTACTAATGCCAAGACAATATTCATACCTTCTAGTGTTGCTACATTGCAGAGGTCTGCAACACTTGGAGACATGAACCTTCTGAATCGTATTTAGATTTTGAGCCTTTTAAGGCTTCACTCATGCCTATGAATGCTACTGGAGCACTGCAATCTTATAAACTTGCTCCAAATGTAATATCACAATTGCAAAATATGGCTAGTGGAGATATTGGTAAATTGTGCGACATGGTTGTGCAGGAGATACATGACCTCACAGGGTATGACCAAGTTATGGCTTATAAATTCCATGATGATGATCATGGGGCACAAATTTCGGTACATCTACTTTCCAAGAATGTGTGGCCCATAAATTCTTGTGGAAATTCACTCCAGAGAACGCCAATTACCATCCATTGATTTGTGCCTATCTTTACTATGCATTAGTCAACTATTTGTAACGACATTGACTTGATACAACCATTGTCTGTTACTAACGTACGAAAAAGGTAGATGTCATACAAAAGAAATAGACCTTGTTGATGGGTGGACTCTCATCCAATGGAGGTGTTGTCCTACCACTTTTGACATTTCTAACATGGAACAATTGTGAGGTTCAATAAAAAAATATAACATACCTTCAAAATTCCTTTACATATACATACAACAACATCAAAATTTATTTAGTTGGCCCCATCCCCACCTTAATATCAGATGGTGGTCACAATAAGATCCTCTTAGTGAATATAAATGTGTATTCTAGCGTACAGGTCACATCATCAAAATATTAACAAAATTCAATTGTGCGCTTTTTAGAAAGTAGGTCTCTCCATTAGATTTCTCCCAACACAACCACTATAGAGATGTGGTTTTGTTTTTCCAAGGGAATTTATAATGGATCAGGAAATACAAGTTGGTAGCCATAGTTCTTACCGAGCTCACTGACACTGTTGTAAATTGACGGGTAACAACTCAATAATGGTGAGGATAAAATCGCTTTAAAATATTTAAGCAATTTTTATGGAAGGGACTAACATAAGAGAGGACTCTGGCTTCTACAAAGAAAAGAGTTAAAACCAAACACTAGATCCCCACAATCTATTTTATGCAAAGTGAAAAAAGAGAAAACTCACAATAAATACCATCTTTTAAAGAATCGCTGGTGATTTAAATGCCGCTACGTAGACACATTACATGAACCAATTGACAAAGGAATGAATGGAAAAAATCGATTCAAGTATGCCTTGAAGTTGTGGTAGCCCCTCTATACGGTGAAGGAGATGTGATCTTCCCATACTAGTTTATCTCTTAAAAGAACCAATGATGCAGTAGCCAAGCCAAGCCAAGATGATGTTACAGCTATTTTGATGCATTCTTAAGAGAAAACATAATTTCTTCAACAAAAATTCATAGATTGAAAAGATTGTCAGTTTTAAAATTAGCTCTCATGTAGCAATATAAAGAGCCATTGCTACTGTCATACAAGACATAAGTTAATTTCTTGTAAGAAATTACTGGTTCCGGCCCCTAAGACAAATTTCTCTCAAAATCAAGTTACATTTTTCTCAAATTTTAAATGCCTCTGTGTGAATGTCAGAGGTAGTTTCTATAGTCCAAAGAAAAAAATGAAAAATAATTGCACCTAGTGTATATCAATATAAACACAAAGATTAAGCTATGTATGCTTGCAAATGATTTTAATGGAGAGATTAAAGGTAGAATTCCTTAAGAATTTTTTTAACAGAAGTTTCACCAATAAAATATAGAATGGACTGAACCAAATTAACTATGCACTATGCAAATTAAATGGATCATGCTAAAACAAATGTGAGAGCAGGCCCTCTTTCTAACGCCACATGTGAGCATGAAAATCTTCAAATTAGCTACAAAATCCAACACTCATTAGCATGGTGAGTTCAAGACTAAATAAATAAATAAATGCTCCTATGAAATGATACATTATACCTCATAAACAAAGCATAAAATAAGTGCAATGCATACCTATTCCATAGTGGATTGGTTCACATTTTGACATGTAAAGGATCCCTTTCTCAATCCTTGCTAAGCCTTGAGATGATGACAGACAAAGAGATGAAAGAAGAACTCAAGTTGCTTATAGTGAGAATTCTCAAATTGTAGATGCAAATGAAGGAGAAAACCCCTTGAATTTATAGGTGAGGTTGAGAGAAGAAGAGGAAAATTTAAGGAATGTGGGACTATTCCTCAACCAATAGATTCATGCCACTTGTCAAAATGTGAGAGGATAACGCTTTAGCACATTTTGGTCTTTGTGCAAGATAAATGCAATTAGGTGAGTTTGAATTTTTTTTAAATGTCATTAAATGCATATGGTTGAGAGATTTTGGGTGGAAATTTGTTTGGACAAAAAATTCAAACAAATGGAGTTAATGAGGGCATATTCCTTGGAATATGCTTTGTGAGAAAAAATAGAGTTTTAATAAATCAAAATAAATGATTTATTGTGCAAGTGGGAAAAGCTAGAGGACGGGACATGGGTTAGGCTTAGCATTAATCAGGGATTTGATTAATTAAGTTGATGATTCAGCTTATATGACATTTGATTTATATGTTTGGATTTGTTTTAAACCAAATGAGAAGAAAATGAACATTTAGAGTTTTAATTAAACATTTGGGTTTATTTAATTAAATGGAGGAACCTTAGGAGATTAATTAAATAATTTTATTTAATTAATTAAGGAGAAAATGATCGATGATGTTAATTTTGCATGTCTACACTGACATGTAGTTGATTTTTCATGAAGTTGGAAAATTTGCAATGCAACTTTTCAACTTTTATAACTTTGCACTCCAAGTAATCATCAAGTCTTCAACCTAGATCTACAAATATAATTGGAAAAGATGGAAAAACTTGTTGATTTTTAGTAAATGGGGGTTTGCCTTGGTGAAACCCCTTGTTGGTAATGAAACCTTGAAATAAAATAGAAATAATGAAGAAAATGGTGAATGACCATGCAATGCTACAACTCACCGAACCCTTGCAAAGGCTACAAACTTGTGTGTAATAACTACAATGGACATGGATCTTGAAATGCTTGATAGATTTTTAATTGCTTGCTTGCTTGCTTAGATCAAAACCCTACATCATAAATGTTAGCACAACAACACATATGATGCAAGAACAATCTTTGAAATCATGCTTGAAAATTGATAATGGCTCAAAATGCATGATGAATTTCTCTTGAATGCACTTGATCTCATAAATTTTCCTTAGGAATGAATTTTCAAGTTGCTAGGATGAAAATGAATGAATCAACCTTGTATTTATACTTATCTATGCTTAATATCCTAAAATCATATCATACCAAGCCAACATATGAATTCAATAAATGAAGGAGGTTAAATCCCGCTATAATTTTAAATTACATCCCAAAAATGACTCAAGGAGGATTAAGACACCCTAGGTGGAATCTTAGTCCCAAGTGATGAAACTTGGGGCACAAACACCAAAAAGGGACCCAAAATAGATACCTCAAAATTAGGGTCCTAGGACCTTGGGGTGACAAAGATTCTCTTAGTGGCATTTTAGTCCCAACTGGAAATCATGGACATGCCAATTGGAGTCATTACAAGATCACATATGCAATGGAGATTGTCAAGATTAACCATAAAAATATGTCATTCATAGGGCTTGTGGAGATAAAATAGGACCAATTAAGCCATAAAGAAGGATAATAAAGCAAGGCGAGCCCAAACAAGTGTGAAAATGAAAGGGTATGCATTTTACTACAATGCATATTGCCCCCACTTTAGTGAGAGGATGAACTTGCTTCAAACTCACACTAAAATAGCAAATCACACAATCAAGAGGGGTTCAAATGTAGAAATATTAGTAAGATAGAATGACAACAATCAAGAGGGTGGCGAAGCCCCTAGGTTTATGATCCTATGGTGAACCAACATAGGCACAAAGGAAAACACTTGCGGATGATATATGAAGCCAAATTTAGATTGTATTTACATACACCATCAAAGACAAGAAAAAAATGAAAGTAAAAGGAACTGCAACAGATCAAGCTTTGACTAGCCATCCAAAGAAGTGGATTGGGTCTAGGCTTGAAGAGGGTTTACAAGTGGAACGCATTGTACACTATGCAAAAAAAATGCACACTCATAAGGGCTAGTGGGAACTATTTTTCCACTAGGTGAGTCACAAGAGGGACCATATCCAAGCCATACCTCCATGAATTTAATAAGGTACAAAAGGAAAAATGCACACTCACACGGGCTAGTTAAGCTAGGTGTTCACTAGGGCAGCCCCAAGGGATCCATATCAAACCCATACCTCCATGACTATAATAAAGACAAAAGGAAAATGCATGCAACAAGAAAGAGAGAATATGTTCAAAGGTATTTTTCTTAGTTCATGTGAGCTCTTACTCTTGGTGGACATCATTGCTAAAGTCTCCAAGAGAGGACCAATCAAAGGATAAAAGATTCACAACTTAGGGGATGTAGTGCATCACACCACCACTAAGGGGAATATAATATGTTGAGATAGGTCACACTTTTGAAGGACATTACTACCAAAGTCACAACAAAGAGTAAAATGCATCGTATGAAGTTGAAGAAAATTGCATCAAGGAATATGGAAAATCAAATGCAAATGAAATCATGCTGAAATAATGCTAATGCATGCCCCTATATAGGCATGAATTAGTACCCCTAATGAAAATTCCCCTTTACCCCTTTACACTGTAGAAAACATAAGGCAGAGGTTTAATTCCACTTACGCCCACTACTCACATCACACTTGGTGCCTTTTCTATGCGTCGATGGAGGCGTTTCTGTCAAGGATGCCCATGTGGTGCGCAGACATTTATGCGGTGCACTTATTTCCCTGAAAAATTATTACGGATGGACTCTACAGAGACATTACACTTCCCATTGGAAGTCAAAGTGTAACACCTCCCTTCAGTTGGCTGACCCTAATATGGTCATTTTCCATCCTTTCCTTCATATTATTCATCTATCCATCCATTCTCAAGGATTTGGCAAGATCGATTTGAGAACTCTCTCCATTTCATTCACTCATCCACAATATTTGTATCAGCACTTCACAGTCCATTGCAAAAATCCACTACTCCATCACTTCGATAGTGCGAGTGTAGTAAAAACACCAAGGTAGCAGAGGCTTGAGTTCCTCTCATCTCATCCTCCACTAGCCTTGAGTGCTTTGGACAGAGGTGGTAAGCTCCTCTTATATTCTCTATCATTTTGGTTGAGTAAGCATGTTTCCTTTTTTAGTCTCTTTTTTTTACATAGCTTGTATTCCCTTCTTTATCATTATTTCTATAATTACAAACCTGGCTATATGTGGAGGTGGAAACACCAAAATGAGGGTTTGACTGAGGCACAACCCTAAACAAACCCCAAAATTTTCTTGACCTTTTGTGTGCAAGTGGAGAGATCTTGGAGCAAGATAGCGAGAAGATTGTTGAGTGAGATCATCTTCATCACCCTTGTGGTAATTGAAATCCTTTATCATGTTCATCTATACATTTCACTTTTATTAGTCTTGTTCTTCACTTCTCGAAACTTCTAAACTAGGATTTTATTCCTCCTTTTAGAGTTTAACCTCGTCTCTCTAATTTTCTAGCCATACGAAGGTCAGTGCACCTATGAGATGCTAGCACTCCATGCTGTCACCCTAGAACCATGCTTCTATACTCCAAAAGAGAGCTACCCGAGACACAAAGTTGGCTCTAGAAAGTGACTTGTCTAGTTTCCCCCCAACTCTCGGGTTTGCAGAGTGATCAAAGGACCTTATAGTCCTCATCATTCTCATCTCGTCTATCCTAACCTTCCTTTAAACTGAAGTAAGTTAAGGTAGCCATACTACTCTTGGCTTTTCATGACCCAGGGCCTCGAAGTGGTTGGTCCCCCTCTCTTACATTTTTGGTTTCGTTTTGCGATACTGAAAGTCCCTTTCCTCATATTCTAAGAGTGTTTTAGGTGTGAGTGTTTTGAGGCTTCTACCTTGCATCCCAACCTATGACTGCTAGTAGGCATAGTTGGAAGGTTCCAATGGTGTTGTGTAATGGAACCTTGACTAGGTCGCTGTCCTATACCATTAACCTTGGGAGGCTCTATAGAAGTATTGTTTTGGTGTGCATGATGGCCTCTTTCTTGAATCAACCTATTACCTCTACATAGACTATGATTAGTGTTAATAGAATGAACTTCACTTCATAGGACCTATCGATGGGCTTTAATAGGGAACCTTCTCCTCTCTACATTCCTGCAGGGGTAAATGGGAATACCATAGTAGGTGTTCTTGCTGATCTAACATCTCAAGTGAATATCATAACTGAGGAGATCATGTTGATTAAATTCTTGCATAAGGATGGGTATGATGCACTTGAAAGTACCATCCACACACAAGACAAACTTTTTGTACCCCCTATAGGAGTATTGTCCTATCGGTCCTTATTGGACCTAAATCTGTGAGCCTTAAATTTGACATCATCCCAGGGTTTGAACTCTTTAGGGTAAATTTGAGCATCCCCTGGCTAGTAGCTATGAACGTAGTTCCCTCAGTTGTGCATAAGTGTCTGAAGTTTTTCATGGAGGTTCAGTACATGTTGTCCATAACATTGGTTATAGACCACCGGTTGGATGTGGCATCTATACCCTAGATTACTTTCGGCCTACATCTCTTGGTCCTCTCTCACCTAGAAAGGACCTCATATACCATACATATCAAAACTAAAATAAATGGCATGCTAGGCTAAAAGTGAGATACCATCCTTCGCCTTATGCTATTTCAAAAAGAGCTTGTTTGAAAGCTGACATGGAAGGGAAGAAAAGAAGTGGTTATGAGATCTTTCTTCTTCCTCTTCCATTGTTTAGCCTGATGCTTCATCTCACCCTATCATGGTACCATCTTCTTTTGTATCACATTTTCAAGAGAATCCCATGGTGCCTGCTTTCCGAAAGGCCAAACATCCTGCATTTGAGCTTCATGTCTTACCCACAGAGCCTAGACCTATTTGGTATGGAAGAAAGAAAGACCCCATGGAGAGTCCTCTCTGTCTCGTTGTCTGCAGCCACCTAATGTTCCTATTCCCAAAATAGTGAATGGGAAGAGGCCCACCGTTGAGGCATTGGAGTCATTTTTGAACCCATTCCTTTCGCTCTCATTTAGTAGCCTATCCCTCTAATAGAAATAGCTATGGAGGAAAATCCCATGGTTGAGCTGGAACCTTCCATACCTTTGCAAGTTTTGGCTTCTAGTTCAAAGAGTCATAGAAACCTCCTTGCGCATGAGCATAAGCACTGATGAAAGGCTCTTATAGCTGAGCAAGCCTCCTTATAGAAGGAGGAGGAGATGACCACACCTCTTGTCATGTCATCCTCTCTAATCCCTTTTTTCCCTATTCAAACTAATTTTGAATCCCTTCTAGCTTTCGTTGCGAGTGCACATGTGCCTGGAAAGGTGCAAGTTTTTATTGCTCCTTCTGTGGAGCCACCTTGTTGACTTCCATCCCAAATTTCTCACCTTTCCTAAAGCCCATGGATATGGTTAATGCTTTGGTTGTATCCACTGCGGTTCTTTCCTCTTCTCCCCCGACCCTCCTTGCTTCATCTGTGGGGAGTTCACCTCCCCCGACAAAGAAGAAGGTAGAGCATGGTCCCTCCAGCAATAGAGGATGTAAGAAGAGCCGACCTTCTCTGAAAGGCGGCCTCATGCCAACTTGCTTTTTCCTAGTGATAGAACTAGTCCCAGCCTCCCCTGAGTTTGTCACCACTCCCAAGTCTCTTGGTGAGCCTAGCAGTGAACCTTGGGTTTAAAATCCTCCATCTGCCAAGGTGAAACATGGAAATCCCATCAAGCATATGTATAACTTGGTGGATGAAGTTCTAACCATATTTTGAGATCTTCACAATTTTTTTGACCCTAGACGCATAAGAGTTGAGTGATAGAGACCTCATAGGTCCCTTTTCCTTGGCCCTTGTTGTGGGAGGTTCAGAAGCTCCTCCTCTTAACATTATGCCATTGCAAGATTTTCATCCTTCCCCCTATGGTGATCTAGAGTGGGAAGCTGACGACCTCTTGGTTGACCAGTGTTAGGGGGAGACCCTCTCCTTGATCTTTAGATTAGATTTGTGTGTGTGTGTTGTGACCTGTGTTCCCTCGTGATCATGCTATATGTGCCTGGATGAACCTTGTCATCTCTTTTGGTTTTTGTATATAGGCATGGTGTTTGTGTTATAAATCTTCCTCTATGTGTATCTTCATTCTTCCATTTTTGTGATTGACTTTCGGTAAATTAGGGATGATACAAAGCGTCAGGAGCATTTTGGCTTCCTTCCATGTTGACCCATTTTTTTATTTTTACTTTTTCTTCCATGCATTATTCCTAATCTAGTTGGGGATTGATAATCTTTCACCTCTTACCATGGTTACCTAATATATATAAATAAAGGTAGAGCTAACCACATGAAACTAGATCCCCCTATTTCCATTATGCGTGTTCTTTTTTTTTGTTTTCTCTTTATATTTCTCTCTTCTTTTCTT
>CM021101.1:14149219-14169589 GCA_007115665.2 Sequoiadendron giganteum | reverse complement strand
ATCTCCCTTTGGCGGGCCAACCCGAATATGGTCTTTTTTCATCCTTTCCTTCATATTCTTCATCTATCCATCCATTCTCAAGGGTTTGGCAAGATCAATTTGAGCACTCTCTCCATTTCATTCACTCATCCACAAGCTTTGTATTAGCACTTCATAGTCCATTGCAACAATCCACTACTCCATCACTCTGATAGTGCGAGCGCATGAAAAGCACCATGACAATAGAGGTTTGAGTTTCTCTCATCTTCTCCTCCACTAGCCTTGAGCACTTTGGACGAAGGTGGTAAACTCCTCTTATCGTCTCTATCATTTTGGTTGACTAAGACATATTGTTTTGTATTTTATTTTTTTACGTAGCTTGTATTCCCTTCTTTATCATTATTTCTATCATTGCAAACTTGGATGTCCGTGGAGGTGGAAACACAAAAATGGGGGCCTAACTGAGGTAGACCCATAAACAACCCCCAAACATTTTCCCACTTTTTTGTGTGTAGGTGGAAGGATCTTGGAGCAAGTTCGTGAGAAGATTGTTGTGTGAGATTGTCTTCATCACCCTTGTGGTAATTTACTTCCTTTATCATGTTCATCTAGAAATTTCATTTTTCTTAGTATTTTTCTTCACTTCCCGAAACTTCTAAACTAGGTTGTCAGTCCTTCTTTTAGAGTTTAACCTTGTCTCTTTGGTTTTCTAGCCATACAGATGCCAACACACTTGTGAGACACCAGCATGCCATGCTGTCATCCCAAAACCATGCTTATGTCCTCCAAAAAAGATCTACCTGAGACATAGAGTTGGCTCTAAAAAGTGACTCATCTTGTATCCCTTCAGCTCTCGAGTTTGGCAAGTGATCAAAGGACATTATAGTCCTCATCATTCTCATCTTGTCTATCCTAACCTTCCTTTAAACTAAGGTAAGTTAACAAAGCCATAATGCTCTTAGCCTTTCATGACCTAGGGCCTCATAGTGGTTGGTCCCCCTCTCTTACAACCCCCACTTTAAATAAATTACTAACACCATATTGGGAGCCATTACTTTAAAGTAGACAAACATGGAAAAGAAAATAGAAAAGAGGGTTTCCCCCCAAAAATACATAAGCGATCTATGGATTCAAGGTTTGTATCTATCTTTGCTGCAATTATATTAGAGATCTCAGAACTATCATCATTCAATAAATACACACAGAACTGGAAGAATGACACAAAGAGAGTGAAATATAAGAAATTACTTTTGGATCAACATGGAAGAGACACAGGGTGTCTCAACGCCTTTCATCATCCCCAAAAGGAACACTCAAGACAAAATAGGAATGAAAATAAAAAGATTTTGGGTCAACATGGAAGAGACATAGGGTGTCTCAACTCCTTGCATCATCCCCAAAATGAAAACACAAGATAAAAGTAAAAATATAAATGAAAAGTGAAAATATTACAACATAGAGAAGAATGAAGGTACAAATAGAGGAATGCACAAGGGATCAAAATATGCACATGCAAATGAAAGAAAAAGAAAACTAAAAAGACTAGTAAGGCATAGGCGAGTCAACCTAAGGTAGGTTATCCACTTCCTAGTCTCAATCTACATAAGTGGAAGGTAAATAATGAACCAAAGGGACAACATTAAATGCTTGAATAGGACAAGGCCACTTGCTTCTTGACCCCACTGAGTGCAAGACAAGAATGGATCGAGATAGGTGACGTGAAGGGTCATGTAATGGTGAGAATGTCAAGATTCTACAATGATTAAATAACAAACAAAAGGGGATAAATCTTATTCAATCACGTGATGGAAATCTTCGACATCGAAGTGAAAAATTTGCATATTAACTTGAATGTGTGACACTCCTCAGTGCTATGTTTAAAATTCGATGGTATTTGCAATGCGGGACCTTAACATCCTTAGGATAGAGAATCAATCTATTCATAGGAGGCAATGTTATGAATCCTTTGTTGAGAAGTATTTGTAGCTTCCTTTCAATTTCAGGTGGTGGATGAGGAGGTTGTAATTTTTTTAATTTGTAAGGCTTGTTGCGTTTTCTAGGTTTACCAGCATCCTAATCATTGTTGGGAGTTAGAACATTAGTATCTAAAACCACCGTACCATCACTATGAATCTTTAGGTATTATCTAGGTATGTTTGCATTGTGAGGGGGATCTTGATATCCTAACCCTTTTGTGTTTTCAGTAGTTGGAAATTTCTCTAAGAGTTGATGAATTTCATGTTCACTTCTTGTGTCGCATCCTTGTTTACTCAAGATTGTGAATCCTTTGCCATATATTTCTTCAAGGTTGATTGTAGTGTTTGTTACTTTGTTATCATAAAATGGTTGAGTGTTTTGTTGTCGAGAGAAACTAGATTCACCTATTGTAGGGAACTTAGGTCCAATGTTTGTTTTAGTTTCAAGATGTAAGTAACCAAACATGTCAAGAGGTGGTATTGTAGGGGGATTTGGTCATTTCATGAATGGGTAGAAGTATGCATTAGTTTCAAGGTTATCAAGACAATTTTTTAGGAACTTATTCATTTTGTCATCATCTTCTCCAATGATGTCAACATCATGAGGGGGACAGACATTAGGATTTGAGAGAGAATGAGTGAGTTCAATGTCATTAGGATCATTAACAAAGGCACATTTTGAGAAATCTACTAAGGATTTTAGGGACATCCACAAATTTTTGAAGCACATATCCATGATGCAAAATTAATAAAATATGCTTGAAAATGAAAGAAACTATGATAACAACAATTCTAGAAGTTGAAATAGCAAACTGAAAGCAACCCACAACAACATAGAAAATCAATTTTAGACCCTAAAAACTAGAGAGCCAAATTCAACAGAGACTACGATGCTAGTAAGGGAATTTTAGTCCTCCTAATGAGATTCTAAAGTTCCAGAGGTTGAAATAGGTAGTAAATAGTAGGGAGATGATTCTAAGAAAAAAAAACTTGAGAGGGACTAAGACGTTAGTAAGGGTGTTTTAGTCCTAACAAAGATTTTTCTGAGAGAAACAACAAATTTTCTCTTGAAAAAACCTTTCTCAGGTTGCCTATCCAGGGAATTGATGCTTGGAAATAGAAAATGATTCAAATGGATGCAAAGGAAAGCAATGACTAACACGAAATTGAATGCAAGATTTGAAATGCAATTTTTCAATTTTGGATGCAAGAATAATGTTTATAAATGCAATTAACAATGCAATTTTCAGTTTTTCAATGAAATATAATGATGCAAGAAGAGAAAACGACCTATATGCACTATCACTAATGCAAAAATAGGAAAACCTAAATGCAATTTCACTAATGAAGGATGCAAGAAACCCTCGATGCACAATTAAATGAATACAATCTAGATCTAGGAATCTAATGGACTTCAAATTAGAAATGGAATAATTCTCAAGAAAATTTAGTCAACCAAAATGAACAATAGCAAAAATGGGAAAATTAAACGGGGTACCTTTTCCTCCAATTTTTCCTAAGTCATTCGAATATTTCCTGAGAACCTTAATAGGATTTACTATCAACCTCTCACGGTGACTCAATACATAATTAGGAGGACTTAGGAGGGGGTTTTTTTTTCAAATTAAGGGGTTCACCACCAAGAAAATTCTTGGAAAAGACAATGTTTGAAAACACACTATGATATGCAAAACACTTAAAATGAGATAAATGAAGCTTAGAAATACTAAAAAATGAAATCTCCAAGTTAGGATATGTGTACCTAGGAAACCTGGAGATGCAAATAGGATTATTGAAATGCAAATATACTGCCAAAATATGCCTTGGAGGACTAAGACACCTTTGGTCCCATCTTAGTCCCGCTGTTGTTTATTGGGGAAAACACAAAATATCTCTGAAAGATTCCACTTGGAGGAATAAGATGCCTTTGCTACCATATTAGTCCCGATTTGAATTTTTGAAAGGTGTGAATGTGGTCCTGAGCTCCTAGATCTGCAATTTCTTCCTCTTGGATCTCAAGTTCTGAAACAACGAAACCTGACCTATAGGTGAGTTTCTCTGAAGATGAAAAATTTGCAATGCAACTTTGACAAATTTTCACTCCAAGTGATCTTCAAGTCTCCAACCTAGATCTACAAATATAAATGGAAAAGATGGAAAAATTTGTTGATTGTTAGTAAATGGGGGTTTTCCTTGGTCAAACCCCTTGTTGGTAGTTAAACCTTGAAATAAAATAGAAATGATGAAGGAAATGATGAATGAATAAAATGCAATGCTACAACTCACCAAACCCTTGCAAAGGCTATAAACCTATGTGCAATGGCTACAATGGACATGGATCTTGAAATGCTTGATAGATCTCGAATTGCTTGCTTGCTTAGATCAAAACCCTACATCACAAATGTTAGAACAAGACACATGATGCAAGAACAATCTTTGACAGGATGCTTGAAACTTCATAATGGCTCCAAATGTTTGATGAATTTCTCTTGAATGCACTTGATCTCATAAATTTTGTTTAGGAATGAATGCTCAAGTTTCTAGGATGAAAATGAATGAATGAACCTTGTATTTATACTTATCTATGCACTTAATATCCTAAAATCATACCACACCAAGCTGACATGAATTCAATAAATGAAGGAGGTTAAATCCCACTAGAATTTGAAATTAAATCCTAAAAATGACTCAAGGAGAACTAAGATCCCATAGGTGGAATCTTAGTCCCAAGTGATGAAACTTGGGGCATAGACACCAAAAATAGGCCCAAAATAGATACCTCAAAATTAGGGTTCCAAGGCCTCAGGGGGACAAAGACGCCCTTAGTGGAATTTTAGTCTCAACTAGAAATCAGGGACATGCCAATCAAAATCATTAGGAGATCACATATGCATTGGAGAATGTCAAGGTTAACTAGAAAAAATATGTCATTCAGAGAGCTTGTGGAGATAAAATAGGACCAATTAAGCCATAAAGAAGGATAAACAAAGAAAGGCATAACCAAAAAAGTTTGAAAATGCAAGGGTATTTATTTTACTACACTACAAAAACAATCAAAGAAGGTATGCTTGAATGATTCTGGAGTCTTGTAAATGCTAAAAAATTTAACATCAATGGAGTTAATCTTAGAATCTTTTACAAAATTACAAACCATCTGAAACAAGCGCTATGCCAAAAAAAGGATAAGATATTTTTCCAGTTCTTTCTATCTAGGGATACACCCCAATAGGTGTTTATATGGTCCAACACTAAAGTGTGGTTAATAAGGTCACTATAATTTATTTTTTTCTTGCACATCTACAATGTTGGTGCCATCAAACCAAATGATATCCTTAGCAAGATCAAACTCTTCATCCATATTAGTTGGCAGGACCGCACCATTGCAAACCTCCCAAATCATGGAGAAAGTTCTATAATTAGAACCAGGTATATTGAAGTAAGCACACAGGGCATTCCAGGTTTAAAATTTCCCATTGGAGAGTATGTCCTCAAAGGTTTTAACTCCTTTATTGTTCTAGACTCTTGTTGAGCACCCTTGGAGCAACATAAGAATTTTATTATTATGTTTTTATTCTACTAAATAGAATTGTATGTTTGGCACTTCTAATTATTTTTAAGTATTATATTACAAATTTTTAGCTGATATTTATGTTTTATTAACTCCCACACCCTCTAGATACTCTTCAATACTAAGGAGCCTACAGGAACCATGGCATGCTCACTAAGGAGGATATCACTTAGGGGAAGAACTTTCCAAGCTTTGGCCATCTTAGGTACCATGCTTTGGATGTTGCTCCTTACCAGAATCTTCCAGGGCTCATTGTCACTAGAAGATTTTAGGATCCATTTGGCAGCCAGTGTTATTCCTTGTACCTTTAAATCTTTCAACCCAATACCCCTTGGTTTTTACCGGGGCAACACCCGTCCCACTTCACTGAGTGTATTTTCATTTTTCCCTTCCCATCGGAGCATAAGAATTCCCTTATCCTCTTTTGGATCTCATTGAATTGGTAGGTAGAGAAAGCTAAATGGAATCAAAGTAAATACTATATGAAGATACAAATTTTTGACAAACTTGAATTCTCCCTACAAGTGAGAGATAGCACCTATTCTAGGTCTCAATCTTCTTATCAATTTTAGTTTTGATCCAATTCCACATCTCCTTGAGATTAGGGTTGATTGCAAAAGGGATCCCCAAATATTTGATCAACTTATTGGGGCCTCCCCATTGGAACCCAAACCTGTTCAACCATTCTGGTGGGGCCTATTTCTAGCCTTGGATAGTTTTTCACTTGAGGCCTAACAAAAACAAAATCTTCACCAATTAAGGACTCCAAGTTGCTTTGCTCCATCTCAACAAAGAAGGAGGTATCATCTGTGAATTGCACATTTGTTAAATCACTTTTATCCAGAAATATGATTCCTCTAATTCTAGGGGAGAAAGAGTTGTCTTTTAGTATATAGGAGAGAGCATCAAACTACATTACAAAGAGAGTCAGGACTAGGGGCAACCTTGTATGATCAACCTTTCCAAGGTTATTTCCTATGACAACTTGTTATTGACGTCAACCTTGGCCGATGCATCCTTCAAAAGGGTATTCACCATATTGCAAAACTTCGTAAGGAATCCAAATTCTTGGAGAACAGTTCTTAGAAAGTTCCATTCCACTCAGTCATAGGTTTTTTCAAAGTCTAGCAAAAGCATTGTCGAGTCTTGAATTGATTGTCTGGCCCATTCTAGACCACCCAACTTGTAATCAAATTTTCTAGAATATGAGTAAAAGTACAAATTTTTGTCACACTTTTATAAAGGACCCAACCAACACTGATCTAAATTTTAAACTTGAATCACTAGAAAGTGGCATATATGTTTTGAATTTTGAAATGATGTAAACTAATAAAATGTTTATTTTTTGTATCTTTTATGTTTGTATTTTTTTGACAAAATTAAAAAATTATTTGAATATAATTTTTTATAAATTAACACTATAATTTACTTGTTGATAAAATGTTGAAAAATGACATTACATGATATGTGAGACTTTATAGAGTAAATTTCCCTTTTTTATCTTCAAATTTTTTGTGTATATTTATAACTTGAAACTTTAGTGCATGGATTTTTTTTTTCCCTTTTTAATAAATATATATTTTTAAACAAATATTTAAATGTGTGTGTATTAAATTACGTATATTTCCACTCGATGTCAACTTTTATATTAAATATTTATCTAAAATAGAAAATAAATTATACTATCTTAATCTAGATTCTTTTATCTAGGGTATCATTTTTTATTTTTTATTTTTAATAAGTTTTAGTATTTTTCTCGACATGGTAATCAACCTAATATTTTTGTGTTGATAACCTATTTTTAGTAAAAAGTTAAAAAATAAAATATAAATAATATTGAACTATTAAAATAAAAAAATATTTGAAAACTACACTTATGGATCTACAAAAGGGTACAAAGTTGTGTCACACTTTTGGTAAACTTATCAGCATAAGTGAATTTTAGTATTTATAACTAAAAATCAATTTTGGCCAAACATGTGATCTATTAAATTCATTCTAGATAAGTTAAATAATTTCACAACTTTTGCAACTAAAATTGTTGTCTAAATGCTTATGTAGCACCACTTTTAGGCCAATTTACTAAAAAAATGACATTATTTGAAAATTTTAATGTTTCAACAACTCCTACTCATGTAAATAATTTTTTTTTTAAATGTAAAAATACCCCTTTGTAGATCCATAAGTGTAGTTTTAAAATATTTATTTATTTTAATATTTCAATTATTATTTTTATTTTATTTTTTTATTTTTTACTAAAGTAGGTTATCAACACAAAAATATTTGGTTGATTATCATGCCAAGAAAAATACTAAAACTTATTTTTAAAAAATAAAAAAAATATGATGCCTTAGATAAAAGAATCAAGATTAAGATAGAATAATTTATTTTATATTTTAGATAAATATTTAATATAAAAGTTGACATCGACTGGAAACAATCGTGCTTTAATTCACACACATTTAAATATTTATTTAAAAATATCTATTTATTAGAATTGCAAAAAATAATATCCATGCCCTAAAGTTTCCAGTTATAAATATACAAAAAAAAATTGAAGGAAAAAAAATAAAATTACTATATAAATCTTGAACTATCATCCAACATCATTTTTCACCATTTTATCAACAACTAAATTATAGTGTTAATTTATAAAAAACTATATTCAAATGTTTTTTAATTTTTTCAAAAAAATACAAACATAAAATATACTAAAAAATACACATTTTATTAGTTTACATCATTTCAAAATTCAAAACATATATGCCACTTTCGAGTGATTGAAGTTTAAAAGTTAGGTCAGTGTTAGTTGTTTCCTTTATAAAAGTGTGACACGACTTTATACTTTTACTTACATTTTTTTTAAATGTTTTTTATATGAGTAGGAGTTGTTGAAATATTATTTTTTTCAAATAATTTCATTTTTTTAGTAAATTGGCCTCAAAGTGGTTCTTCATATGCATTTAGCCAACAATTTTAATTGAAAAATTTGTGGACATCTTTAACTTATCTATAATGAATCTTACTAGATCATATATTTAACCAAAATTGATTTTTAGTTATAAATACTAAAATTCACTTTTGCTGATAAGTTGGTCGAAAGTGTGACACAACTTTGTACTTTTACCTATATATCTACCTTTCATAAAGCGAGTTTGGGTATTAGTTATAAAATTTTGAAGGATATTGACCAGCCTTAGAGAAGCAACCTTTTCTAGGATCTTATATGAGACATTTAACAAAGTAACTGGCCTTTAATTCTTGATTAGAGACTTGTCTCCCCTTTTTGGGAGTAGATTGATGACCCCCCTATTTATCTCCTTCCCTAAATAACCTCTATCCAAGGCCTCTTTGTAGAATTGTAGAAGGTCCTTAGAGATCCACTCCTCAAAGGTTTCATAGTTCATTCTACAAGTAGCCCTTTGCAGCCAAGATACTTGTCGTTGCACATTGAAAAGACTGCCCTCCTGATCTCCTCTTTTTTTATGTTTTCTTCACGCTTAAATACATCCTCCTCTACAATATTTTTTGCAATGAAGTTTTTGATGAGGGCCCTTGCCTTCAAGCCATATTCTCCCGCATCCTTGGATGAGAAAATTTCCTTGAAGAAGGAATGGAACTGCCCTAGGATTTCCTCTTGAGCTAAGTGCATTTGGGAGCCATCCCATATCCACCCAATTTTCTCCTTTATGTTCTTCACCTTCAAGTAATTAAACAAGAACTTGGAACCCTTGTCCCCACACTTGAGCCAATGTAACTTGCCTCTAATTTTATACCCCTAGACTCTATGAGTTTGAAGCTTCCTCAATTTTCTCTTGGCTATAACCAGTTCTTCGTAGAGTAATTCATCGATCAATTTTTCTTGCAACTTTGATTCTCTAGCAAAAAAACTGTCTTGGAGGCTCCCATTCTCTTTCCTTCTATCCAATGCCCTCTTTTGGCCATTTTTTTAGAAAAGGTTTCTCCACCCCTCCAAATTCTTGTTCCATCTTTTGATGTGGGAGAAATATTTTAACATCCATTTGTTAATCTCCTTAAGGGAAACAATCACATCCTAGCAATCAAGATCTTTTAATATCTAGTTGTGTTGAGCATAAAGCCATCCGTTTTGCTTGACCCTTCTGGTTATTCAATGTAGGTTATTGGATTAGCCTTCATTAGATGGTGATTTACGAGGATGATTAGATTAGCCTTGAGCCTTTTGTGCTTTCCGCTAGCCCATCTACGAAATTTGAGGGATCGTTAGGATATAGCAGGGCCTCCCCACTACTCATGAGTAGATCATCAAATTTATCTATGTCTTCATTGTTGGAAGGAGCTCCAAGGTGAGAAAAAACAAGTGATTTTCTAACCTTAAATTTTGCAACCTTAGGGGAAACCCTATTGATATACCAATTGGCGACATTTTCCTAATTTCTTAGCCTTATTTTTTTCATTGCAATCTATTGAGCATTAAGTTTTTCAACCAATTTAGGGTTTGTTGTTAGTGATTGTTTGAGAGAAATATCACCTATGGGTTTGTTACCCCCAATGGTAGGTGGATGGGTTTCACATTCCACTTTGTCCTCACATTCCTCATCTTTTATGAGGAGAGGGGAGGATTTTTTCACCATAATCTCTGGCTGACTAGAGATGGCAGGTGTTGGAATTTGGTGATTGATCATGGAAATATTGTACACTCGTAACATATCCCGCTGACAAGTCAAATTTAAAAATGACTTTGTAGAACCCTAATTCTAGAAGCTTCCAAAAATCTTGTTATAAGTGGCTTGGATGTCAGTTGTGCTGACAGTAATTCATAATATTGTAATTTGTTTTGCATTGAATAATGAAATCATTGGGTCACTAAGTTTCTATAGATGTAGGCCATATTGGGTGAACCATGTTAAATTTTTGTATTGATCTCTTTTGTGTTATTCTTCATTGGATATGTGTAGGATCATCATGGAAAAATCAAGCCCTTAAGTGAAAATAAAAAGACAAAAAATCAGAGTTAGACAACTTGACGTAAACATTTGAATAAGTTATCTATATTATTTCAAAAAAGTGTCAAAATAGAATCTCTAGAAAATTGAATGTAGTTTATAAACCACAAGACCTTTATTTAAAACAATAAAATATATTTGGTGAAAATTTGAAATTTCAATGTAGTAGTATTTAAATTTCAGGGTAAAAATAAGAAGTAGGTGTCTGTCTGACCACCCTAACCACAATAAAATGATCATATTTTTTTATAATATTTTAGATATAAGTAGAGGACTCATGTCACGATGTGATGCATATTTTTTCATAGTTTTTTTCCATGTAAATAATTAATTATGAATTTTTTATTACAAATTTTTTAAAATATAAAAGCTCGTCTATCTAACCACCTCAATTTGGTCAAAAATTCATGAAATTCAATTTTATTTTTTTTAATCCTATAATATGCAAAGCATAGAATGTGACGCATGTTTTGGATTCAAAAAATGTGATACCATTTGAAATTTATATATGTTTTTCAATTAGCCTATCAATTAGGACTTTATTCGCAATTCTAATAGAAAATGAATAATAATTATTTATTAAATTCAAAGTAAAGTATAATTTATATTGGTGGAAAGCTGAGAATCTCCTCTAAAAACCCTTTTTGTTTCATCAATTTTGGGTAAAAAAAAAGTTGTCAGCCACATGACCCATCATATGGCTTACATATCGCCACTTTTTGGCCCATCATGATCCTGGATATACCCCATTGTTATTTCTTGGTTATTTAATATACATATAATTGTTAATTTTTATTGTTCCAATCTACTTAAACCCTAACAACTAGTATTAGAGTCATGTGTATTTTAGTTGTTTGGCAGGAAACCTCTAGATTTGAGTGGGAGTAATGGAAGAAGACAAATTCAAGGTTGAGAAGTTCAATGACTAGAATTATCAATTATGGAAGATGTGGATGGAAGATTATTTATATCAAAAGAACCTATGGCAGCCATTGCAAGGAAAAATAAAGAAAGAGGCTACTATGTCTAATGAAGAATGAGAGATTCTAGATAGAAATGCACTAGGAACAATTTAGTTGTGTCTAGAACCATTTGTGGTGTTCATTATAACAAAAGAAAAGACAACAAAGGATCTATTGGAACATTTGGGTAAATTATATGAAAAATCCTTAGCCTCAAATAAGGTATGTCTCATGAAGCGTTTGTTTAATCTAAAAGTTATTGAAGGTGGATCTGTGATAGATCATTTAAATGAGTTTAATATGATTCCCAGTTAGTTAAATTTTGTAAAAGTGAATTTTAAAGAAGAGGTAAGGGCTCTCTTGGTTTTATGTTATTTTCTAGAAAGATGGAATAGCTTGGTAATGGTTTTAAGTAACTTTGTGTCTAGTTCAAATACATTAAAATTTGGTGATGTTGTTGGTGTTATCCTTAGTGAGGAAATGCAATGGAAAAGAATGGGAAGAATGGAAATGAATGGTTGATATAGGAGGTAAGGCATGTTCCAAATTTGAGAAGAAATTTAACTTCTGCAGGACAACTGGGTAGTGAAGGCTGCTACATAGTTACCTTTTCAGAAAAAGTTTGGAAGGTCACTAAAGGTGCATTAGTAGTAGCCAAATGTGAAAAAGTAGGCACATTGTATTTTTGTAATGGTAATACTTATTCTACCTTAGTCGCTACAAAAATAGTTTCTCCTGAGATAGTTATAGCACTTGCTATAGGGACAAAAACAAAATTTTGGCACCATAGACTTGGGCACATGATCAAGAAAGGGATGAATATCCTTTACTCTAGAAAGTTGCTACCAGGTTTGAAGCAAATTGACTAGGAGTTTTGCAAAAAGTGTGTTTATGGAAAATAGAAAAGATTCTGATTTCTCAAAGTTGGAAAAGAAAAGAGTGAGAAATTAGAGCTTGTACATTCAGATGTATGGGGACCAACTTAGGTATATTCTCTTGGTGGATCTTTCTATTATGTTACTTTTATTGATGATGCAACTAGGAAGACATGGGTGTATTTCTTAAAACAAAAATCAAAAGTATTTGAAACTTTTAAAATGTGGAAATCTTTGGTTGAGAATGAGATAGGAAAAATCTTGAAGTGTCTCAGACCTGATAATGGAGGTGAGTATTGTAGTAGACAATTTTGAAATCACTATTCATACAATGGAGTCCGTAGGTAGAAAATGGTGTGTTGAAAAGGATGAATAGGACCATTATAGAGTGTACAAGGAGCGCGAGGTTGCATGTTGGACTACCCTTACTCTTTTGGGCATATGTTGTACATACTATTGTTTATTTAATAAATAGGGGACCTTCAAATCCTTTGGATGGTGGCATTCTAGATGAGGCATGGACATATAAAAGGGGTAAACTATTCATTTATGTAAACCTTTGGTTATGAAGCTTTTGTCCATGTTGATATTGAAAATAGGACCAAGCTTGAGGCTAAGTCTAAAAAGTGTACCTTCATTGGATATATGGAGTAGATGAATTTGGTTACTGATTATGGGATTATGAAAATCATAAAATCATTAGGAGCAGAGATATTATATTCAATGAGAAGGACATGTATAGGGATCAACTATAGGAAAAAATCATGAACATGCCAAAAAGGAATATGTGGTGCTAGATGAGATTCCAGAAAATAAAATACCAATGGTACTTGATGCTCAACAACAAGTTATCCTACAGACTCCTGCAAGTGTTAGACATCCTACAAGGATAACTAGACCTATAGAAATATTTTCTCCATCATTATTTTCTATATTATTAACTAATTCTAGTGAACCTAAAGGTTATGAAGAAGCAATGCAGGTAGATACAAAAATGCAGGGAGAGCTAGGTATGAAAGAGGAAATGGATTCCTTGTTGCAAAAAAAAACTTGGGACTTAGTCCAATTGCATGGAGGAAAAAGTGCACTAAAAAATAAATGTGTTTACAAGTTGAAGGAGAGAGATGGACGTAATAAAATATATAAGGCCAGACTCGTGGTAAAAGGTTTTGAACAAAAAAAACTAAAGATTTTGATGAAATATTTTCTTCGGTTGTAAACATGAGTTCTATTAGAACTATTCTGAGTCTTCTGCCTACATAAGACTTGCATCTTGAACAGATAGATGTGAAAACAACATTTCTCCATGGGGATTCGAAAGAGGAAATATACATGCAACAACTATAGGGAAATGATCTCAAGGGTAAGGAGGAATTTGTGTCTAGGTTAAAGAAGAGTTTGTATGGCTTGAAGCAAGCACCTCGACAATGGTATTGAAAATTTGATAGTTTTATGGCTGAATTATTTTAAGAAATTCGACAATGGAAGCTATATTATCTTGTTGCTTTATGTTGATGGCATGCTTGTTGTCGTGTCTAACATGTAGCATATCAATGAACTTAAGTAGAAATTAGAAAATTCATTTTCTATGAAGTATTTGGGTTCAGGAAAGAAAATTCTTGGTATGAGGATCACACACGATAGGACAAAAAAAAAATATTTGTCTTAAAATGATTATGTAGAGAAGGTGTTGAAAGGGTTTAACATGCATGATGCAAAAGTAGTTAGTACATCTTTGCCTAGTTATTTTAAGTTGACTAAGGAGATGTGTCCAAAGATGCCAAAGGAGGAAGACAAAATGTCTAGGATACCATATGCATCACTAGTTAGTAGCTTGATGCATACAATGATATTCACAAGCCCATATAGTGCACATATAGTGGGAGTTGTGAGAAAGTATATGAGAAATATGATAATAGAACATTGTAATGTAGTAAAATGGATTCCATGATATTTGAGAGGTACTACTTCAAAGAAATTATGTTTTGGAGGAACCAATTCTACTCTAAAAGGATATGTTGACTTTGATATGGCAGGTGATATTGATACTCGAAGGAGTACTATAGGGTATGTTTTTACTATAGAAGGTGTATCAGGGAGAGTGTTTTTTTATTATCTACAAGTTAGCATAATAAATTCAATCCCAATCAATAATAGAGCACAATGGAAAGCAAGAAACATAAATATAATGAAACAATATCACCTTGTTTTCAAGCCTCCCTTGAATGACCTCCATTGGCCTTCTTCATCTTGCTACAAATTGTATGATTTCCCTCTGATTGAAATGCAACTATAACCTATGCTTAAGACAAGCAAGACATTGAAGAAATTTTTGCTCAAGTACTCAAAGCTCTCAAGCATGCTATGTGTTAATATTTGAACATAAGTTTGTGTCCATAATCACCGGAGAGAGCCTTTTAAAGAATACAAAATTGAGAATGGATGGCTAGGATTAAAAGATTACAAAAAAAAAAAGATCAAAGGCTATGATTCAATGTGATGAGGAGAATTAGGGTTAGGGAAATCTTTGAAATGAAGTGTTGATATTTAATTGGAGATAATCAAATCAATGGTGGAGAAAAAGAGGTAGATGTAAAATTAAATAATAATAAGAACTATTTAATTTATGGAGGAAAGTTGAATTATGAATTAAATAATGGTTTAATTCATAAATGTGAATAAGAAAAAAAGAAATAAATAATTGTTTTAATTATTTATTTGTGGAATGAAAAGTGGGTTAAATGGATAATTTTATTTAATTGAAGGATAAATGATAATGTTATTAAATAATTAATGGTAATTAGAAATTTATTTAATTATTGGAGGGAATAAGGATTGATTAGTAACATATTTGAATAAATAAATAAAATTTATTTATTTAAATAATCATGGAGGAATGATTATAAATTATGAAATTAGGACATAATCAAATGATTTAATGATGTGAGGAGGACATTTGACATGGAAAAATGCAACTAAGGGGCCTAGGTCATTTTTATGTGTCTACATTTTCCCCCTCCTTGACATAATGTATTTTATCGCATTGTTTCAAAGAAAAAAAGTCAAAAATATGCCCCTGTGTGAAAGTAGGGAGAGGAAGGATGATGAGAAGATAGTGGTATAGCCCTCAAAAGGATGAGCGAGTTCAAAGAACATGAGTGTGCTCTAAAAATACATAAGAAGACTAGAGCATGAAGGAATAGAGGAAATTTTAGTGTGGGATACATGGATGTGATGATGAAAAAGCAATACTTTAATATTTTTCCAAATAAGATAATAAGCATTGCATAATCATCATTGGGTGGTAAAATGTGAAAAATGGACAACAAATACCATGGTATGACATAGACCATGGTGTGAAAGGTCATCCACTTGTGAAAAATAGACAATCAAAGACAAGGAATTTCCTAACTCATATTAAGGGCTAAGTTGCCCTAGTATTTTTGTCAAGACACACCAAAGACAACAGTCAAGGAAAAATAGGTCATGAGGTGTTATCGCACCTCTAAATATTTCATGGGACATCCAAGAGGTAGATAGTAACATGAACAAGAGACAAAACAATATAAAGATAAGATAAAATATACCAGAAAAATCAATAGCCATTCAATATGTTTGCCAATATTTGTTTGATGAAGCTTGATTGCTCAATGGTTCGATAGTTTGACGATTTGATAGCTGAAAATTTTAGCGGTTTGATGATTCCTTTCATCAGGAATGATGATTCCTTTCATCAGGAAGGAAACATCCTGAAAAGGAAAATGACATTGTGAGAAAGCCTTCCATGAGGAAAGACACATCCTGAAAAGGAAAATGACATTTTGACAAGGTCCAATTCTAAGAAGGATGCATCTTGAAGGGGACCATAAAGTGACTAGGTTGATATTGTTTTGGAAATTTGATTTATTTTGAGCATGATGATTGATTGGACTATGTTGTCTATTGGTTCAAAATTTGAATGGTGACATTCAAATTACTATCTTGTGTCTGAATATGACTATGTCTAACTTATTTGACTGATGTGACAAACCCTAAAGGAATAACCTAGGTGGCCTTGGGGGCTCATCAGCAGATGGCCTTGCCTATTTTTTGCACTCAGAGACCTTGTAGTTCGGAATGACTCTTGACTTTGTTGAAATGAAAAAGGATTGAATCGTGATTTTATTTGACAATGCCTAAAGGATTGACCTAATGCCTTAGGGGCACATCGACAGATGGCCTTGCGTACGTCCGGTCACAAAAGTAACATAGTTCGACAAAGACTGACTTGACTAAATCTGATTCTATTTCTAGGATTTTTGAAAGCTTTTTGGATGTGTTCGGGTTTTGACATATCTTGCTTGTTTTTGGATTTTTTACGCTTTTTATCTTTTTGGGAAATTTATATTTCTATCATTTTGGGAATTTTTTATTTTTTTGTCATTTGGGGAAATTTGATGTTTTTCTTGTTGTTTTGGGAATATTTTAATTTTTTGCCTTTTACAGAATATTTGAAACTCCAATGACCAATGTAGAGTTCAATGAAAGTAGGTGTTATGAAATGTGCCCCCAGCTAAGTCTAGGACTAACCATTAGGGATGGGATGGGATAGGGGTTTATTATGGACAAAACATGGAGGAGAAAGACCACAAGACATCAATCATTTGAAATTCATGATAAAGATGACAAGGCCTTATGATGGATGTCAAATGGGAGATGATGGAAGGTAAAGGAATTATTATGGATTAGGGTGGAAGACCAAGTAGAGTGATAGTAGATAACGAGGGAGAAGAGGCTGAATATGCATCGAACTTGTTTTCTAGGTTTTCGCCATGGTACTTATCTAAAGCACCATTGAAGTGATTTTCACTATTGGATGACTTATTTCTCTTTACTATTTTCATGATGTTTTGACTTTTTTATGGTCATCAAGACACTTGTTTTCCAGGTTTTCATCATGGTAATGATTGGTTTGATTTGTTTCAATTTTTTTGTATTTTTATAGGCTTAGCATGGCTCTCTAAAGCTATGTATAGAACTTGCACAAGTGCAAGTTATTGATAGGCTCGGATAAAGGTTCCCCTTCAAGTGTGGACAAGTGATAGGTTCCAGAACCAAAAGATGTTTTGAAATACATGGACCGAGTCAGTTAGGCTCAAATTTGTTGGGTTTCTTACATTTTTCTTGATTTTTCAGATTCTCCATCAACATGAAGTCACCAATGTCAAATTTTCTAATCAAAACCCTTTTTTTGTAACTAAGAAAAAGGTGTTTTTGATATTCCTATATATGAGTCAAGACCCTATCTCTGCATTTGTCAAGTAATTATAACTCATTCAATCAAGATATACAATATTCCTCATCATCAATAAGACCTTTTATGGAGACTCATAGGGAGGGGACTTTGACCTTGATAGGAAGGATAGCTTCTGAACTAACGACTAGTGAAAATGGAGTGACAATAGGGGGTGTGCAGATGCTTGTGCGATATGCCCATAGGGTAGGGTTAAGTTTAATATGCCAATCATGATCAACGTCATTGATAGTATTTTTAAGAATTTTGATTGTGGTATTATTGGATGTTTGGGCTTGGTCATTGCCTTGCAGGTAATATGGTGTGGAAAAGTGATGTTGAATGTGGAGTTTTGCACATAACTCACAAACATCCTGACTTTTGAAGGGATGACCATTGTTAGTGATGATGGTTTGGGGGACACCATACCGGCATATGATGTAATTCAGGATGAATCTGGATATTTGTGTACTAATAATATATGTCATAGGGATGGATTCAACCTATTTGGTAAAGTATTCGATGGTAGTGATCATGAATTATAGCTATTTGATGAGGTGGGATGAATTTTTCCTATGAGGTCAAGTCCCCATTGGATGAAGGGCCATGGTGAAGTGATAGGTTGAAACTCCTTGTTGGTGCATGAATGAGGTCACTATGTATCTAGCACTGTCAAAATTTCCACACAAAGTGATAGGAATCATGCTCCATTGTAGGCCAGTAGTAACCTAGTCGCATGATCTTCTTAGCTACAGTTGGACCACTAGAATGGGCTCGTATATACCTTTGTGTACTTCACGCAAGGTATTTTTTGATTCATTAGTGTTGCAACATATGAGTGAGGTGTTTTCAAAGCTACCTCTATATAAGGTATCACCAATGAAGGCATAGCGAGTGGATTTGTAAATGAAGGAATTGCATTGATTGTTGTAGAGGTCAGGTGGTAGGGTTTGGGAATGTAAGTAGTCATATATATCCTGGTACTAGGGCAAATTGAGGCCAACAAGATCACATACCATCTTGAACTCAGGGACACCAAAGGTGGGGACCAACAACTATTCCACTAAGAACTCATACTACGACATATTGTTAGGAATATCTAAAAGAGATCTAATAATGGCCATGTCATCTACTACTTTATTTTGAACATGTGGCAATTGAAAAAAAGAGATGTATGCAAATTAATTCCTAAAACTATCATCCATTCATTTATATGGGGTCAATTTCTCATCCTTACTATCATAGTCATTGTTGACCTATCGAATGACCAATTGTGAATCTCTGAAGACCTATAGATTTTTGATTTTACATTTTATTACCATACACAATCCTGGCAACAAGGCTTCCTACTCTACAATATTATTGGTGCATGGGAAGTCTATCCTCAAATATTCAGGGATTATATCACCTTGAGGGGTAGCAAATAATATACCCTCACCTGATCCATGATTACTATGTGAGTCATGAAAATAAAATTTCCATGTTACTCCTATATCTAGTGTGACTATGGACTCGTTAGGAAAATATAAAACCAAAGGACGATTAGCTCGTGTGGGTGCATCTTCTAGTTGGTCAATGTTGAATTTTCCTTTTATTGCCTTATGTTCCACATACTGAATGTCGTACTCATTGAGTATCATGACCTATTTATCCAATCATCTTATTAATTTTTCCCTACTAAGTAGATATTTCAAGGGATCTATTTTTTCCACAAGCTTAGTTTGATGGCTTAGCATGTAGTGTCTCAACTTTTGAGTAGTGAAAACCACTGCAAGACAAGCATGCTCAATTGGACTATAGTTAATCTCGTATCTCACCAAAGTACAAGTAATATAATATATTGTGCATTCCTTTTCCTCATGGTCATTTTAAGCCAGCAATTCCCCCAGTGCAGCTATAGTGGCTAAGATGTATAGAATTAGGGGTTTTCCATTAATAGGCGACATCAAAATAGGAGGTGTTAAGAGATATTCTTTAATTTTCTAAAAATCTACCTTACACTTGTCTATACAAATAAAAGGGACTCCCTTGTGTAACAAATATTGAAAAGGTTGACATTTATCTGCAAGCTATGTGATGAAGCACCTCATAGATAAGAGTCAACCTTCTAGTGTTTAGAGTTGACTGATTCCTTTATGTGGAGGAATGTCTAATATTGCTTTGAATTTTGTTGGGTCTACTTCAATGCCTCGATGGGAAATAATGTATCTCAAAATCTTTCTCAATGTCATGTCGAAGACGCATTTCTTGGGATTTAGATGGACGTCATATTATCCTAGCCATTTGAAAATATTGTCTAGGACTCTCAAGTGATCGACACATGTCAAGGATCTTTCCAGAAGATCATCAACATAGTCTTCTATCAATGTGTGCATGAGATCATGAAATATGGTGGTCATATCTCTTTGATAGGTTGTACCTATGATTTTTAGTCCAAAGGGCATGACATTTTATGGATGTTAAAATCTGCAAATAGGATTAAACTATCCCACACATTAGTATAGTTAGTAAATAAAATCCAATTTAACATCCCTATGAAGTACTACAACAAACTTGATAATTCAATCAAAAGATCAAGTAAACCAAATCAAAGCATCAAACGAAGCATAGTGCATACCTATCCCATAGTGTATTGGTGCACCTTTGATATGAAAAGGATACCTTTACCAATCCATGATAAGCTTCAAGATTGATGATCAACAAAAGGATGCAAGATGATGAACTCCAAATTCCTATAATAAGAATACTCAAAT